>VXBI01014073.1:4911226-5051977 GCA_013397375.1 Toxostoma redivivum | reverse complement strand
TCCCTTCCCTTCCCTTCTTCTATAGCTCAATTAGGAGATTATCCTATTTTCATTTTACCCTTCAGCATCTTTAGAAACTTCCTTTCTTGTTAGTAAGCAAAGTGCTAAGAGAGACCACAGAGGGTTCCCTCACTCATGCTGAATCTTATTTATTCCCTTTGAAATCCATTTCTTAATTCTCTTCTGCTGTAGGCAAGTCCTTTATTTCCAGTGAAATTCTTTGCATGAGAACAGATCAGCTTTTTTCTCTAAGGTGAAAAACTTTGCTCAGCAATGGGTGAAAGATGCTCCTCCTTTGCCAAGCACCATCTCTGTTTCAAGAACTTTTTGTTTCCAGTTAACCCCACATAGGAGACCAGCCAACAGTGGTTTTGCTGGGGGATGGAAAAATAGCTGTTTGCTTTTCAAAGCTGTTAATATTTACCTTTAAAACATTCACTTTTATTCTGTGGTATTTAATCTTTTGCCAAGACTTTTTTTTTTTTTTAATTAACTTGCTCTTCAGTAGTTCTAAGACTTTTTGTGCCTTCCTGAAATCTATGAATAGGTTTAATTGCCCTTCAGAAAACACCCCATGTGTAACACTGTAAGGGTTACAATGCCCCTGCTCTCCCCCATTAGCTCAGGGCTATCACCAGAGGACAAGAGCATTCCTTCTACAGAAACTTGCAGGCCATGCAGGGAAACCATAAGGAAAAACTTGCAATAAATTAAGGGCAAACCTGCATGGAAAGCGTGAGCACAGCTTATCAGCATGTTTGCCTCTGTTATCCTATCCAGGGAGCGATACTGGCAGGAGCCTGACCTAAATCTCTGAGCCAGTATGCCGAAAGAGTCAAATAATCAAGTCTTGTCTGGGAACTTCTCTCCCTCGATGTGATGGGGAGAGACTTGAAGAGTAAGAGTGAGAAAACTCGTGGGTAGAGACAAAGACAGTCCATCAGGAAAAGCAAAAGCCATGTACAGAAGCAAAGCAAAGTGAGGAACTCATTCACCACTTGCCATGGACAGACAGGGATGTTCAGCCATGCCCAGGACAGCAGGGATGTCACACACAATGGGGACAGACTAACTCCATCCCTCTGAATGTTCCCCCTCCCTCTTCTTCCCTCAGCTGTCCCTGCTGAGCATGGTGTCACCGCTGTGGGACATCCCTTGGGTCACCTGGGGTCAGCTGTCCCAGCGTGTCCCCTCCCAGCCTCTTGTGCCCCTCATGTCCTTGCTGCTGGGCTGGGCTGGGAGGCAGAAAAGGTCTTGACTCCGTGTCAGCCCTGCTCAGCAATAATCAAAACATCCCTGTGTTATCAGCACTCCTCCTCACAATTCCAGAGTATAGCCCCAAACCAGCTGCTGTGAAGAAAATTAACTCCATCTCAGCCAAAAAGAGTACAGCAGAGTGAATTAGAAGATCTAGATTCTATTGGATGGCTGCTGCAATAGCTCTGATGGGAAACCTTTCCCTCTGAACGAGTTAACAACCTTCTTGCAGTCAAAAATCATTCTTGCATATATGTGCTCAGTTTTTGAGCTTGTCTTCAGGAGTTAACACTGCCCTGCTCTCCAGTTTGGTTTGCTGGGTTTTTTGGGGTTTTTTGGGATTTTTTTTTGCCTGTTTATGCCAGTTTATGTCAGCCATTTAATGGGAATCTTCTATCTAATTGTTCAAGGAATTCTTTGTTAAACACGTTTGTGTACAACACTATTTGTTTTTATCCCTGCAACAATCTTCTCTCCATGCTTTAGTTCTTGTTATTGCTGTTTATGTAAAACAATCAAATTCTTAGCTTTCATTCTTCAGCTTGCAGGAATAAAAACAAGTGTCAATGGGTGTTCCTGTTTCCTATTTTAATTTCCATTTTTATCTAGATTTCCTTTGACCAGAAATTCTATTTTTAGCATTTTTTTAAACTTTTTTTTCTAATATAGGGAACATATTAAACTTTCCTTTAGTTTCACTTTGGCTCAGGATCAATATTTCAACTACACTCATAACTTTGATATATAGCATTTGGCTGGCAGAGAGCATAGGAAGCAATATATTATTTTCCTCTAAAGAAGAATGGGAATCTGATCTGGAGATTACGCACTAAGCGGTGCTGAGGATTTATTTCAATTCCCCTAAGAACCTGTTAGTATATAATTTGTTGTGTAGGATTTATTACTCTCCCAAGAGATTTCACTCAATATGTAGGAACACTTCCCTGGTGTACCCAAGGTGTGGATGGGTTTTCTTGTTAATATGGTGCAGAGTTGCCACACTACTCCCTTGGACATTTTCAGTCTTGGCTTTACTTGTCTCCATTAGCTTTTCCAAAGTAAGATCAATATGCTGTATCCCTCTGCTTTGATTACACTACCATATACAGATTTATCTTTATTAAAAATGCAGCCAAAGTCTTCAGTAGTACCTCTCATGGTCACTAATCTTTAAATGTGGATTCTTTAAAGGATAAAGTCCCAATAGCAAATTCTTATGACATGTGTTTTCAAAATCTTTTTTTTCCATATACCTAGCCACTATATAGTTCATTGTTATCATTCTATGTGGACATTAAAATCTTTCTATCTGTATGGTTTAATTACTATAGTTTTAGAAAGTAATTATTTAAAAAGCACTTTGAATTTCTAACCCAACATATACCTAATACTAAGCCTTAGGGTAACTTTAGCTGTGCATATACTCAAGACACTCATAACCACATTCATTATCTATTGAAATCTACATAAAAACTCCCTCTGAATTTGGTGAATATCAAATCAAGGAGATTTTTTCTGTTTTTTAATTATGCTGAAGGAGTTTCTTGTACATGGTCCTATCATTGGCTTAAACCCTTCATTAGACATCTTATTCCCTCTTCTGCAAATAGCACATGAAAAACCAAGCTCTTTTCACTTTAAAGGAGAACTTGAGACTTAAGAAAAGTTATAGGGGATAAAGTTAGGGGAAAAAAAAGGTCATGACTGTTGTAGGTATAGAGCATCTGTAATGGATGGGGAAATCATAGTTGAATGGTTACAAGGGAAGGTTTCTTCCAACTCTACTTTTTAATAACTGTGATTATCATTGAAATTATTTAAAACCCAATACTTTATTATCAAGTTCAGTGTTTCAGTTCTGTTAAATAGAAGAGCTATATCAGAGCTACAAAACTTGAATTTGTCCTACTTTATCTATTATATATATACACATACATGTATGTATATATAATAAATTAAAATATTGGGCATGGAATCATAGAAACACAGATTACAAGGAACTTCCAGATATCACCTTGTGCACCTTGCCCTTTCAAGTAGGACTGTGCCGACTCCAGAGTGGTCAGTCACAGGTTTTTCTTAGCAAGCTGGGAGAGCTCCTAAGGACAGAAATTTCACAACTCCCTAGAAAGCCTGTTACAGTGATAATGATAGTGATTCCTTTCTCCTCATTTTCAAAATAATCCTCTGACATCATAGTTTGTGACCACTTTCAGAATTGTCATAGGATTGACATTCATGTTTAAATATATGTATACATGTTTTGGATATTATTAAAAACTCCTTAGAAGTCAAAACGAAGAGTATGCATGCAGAAAGCATGACCAAAGATGTCCAGGGATAAAACACCACCTTTGACAATGCTTCCTTCTCCAAGTTTTCTGCTGTCTAGGCACATGTTCTAATGATACTCCTTGAAGTCACTCCTCGTCTGATTTTTTTTGAAAGCAAAATCTCATTTTTCCTGCTTCAGTGTGTTTCCTACAAAGATTTTTATGATGAGCAATGGCTTCATATGAGTGATGGAGTCAATAGAAACAGCAAACATAAGAAATCTCAAGTGTCAAAATAATTAACCTATATGCAGCCTCAGTTAGTCCATTCTTCAGCAAAGAGTGAGAACCAGACGAGTTTGGTTTTGACTAGTAATGCCAGAATGAACAACTTCCATGGCAGAGAATAATTCTGGGAAGGGAATTTTGTCATCACAAAAAATTCAAGCATATGACGCATACGAGGTAAAAAATTAGCATGATATGGCTGGAGCTGATCTTGGTATCTTGAGCAGAGCAGACAGACCTATGGAAAGGTCTCTGAAGGAAAACACTCCTATGAATTGCAAAGACTCCACGTGCAAGGATACTCATATTGCTCAAATGTGTCAGGGCAAAAGGAAAGGCTGCTTAATTTTTCCACAAAAATATTTACCTCAGTGTAATTGCAATGGCAACTGTTAATGAAATAAAGCTATTCATCCCTGCCATCATAGCCCAGATTAAATGGCCCTAAAATCACTGAAACAGCATTTCTGTGATTAGGTTGATGGGTATTTACAGTCCTTAATGAAACATTATATAGTCATTTGTGCAAAGCATGAGCATATTGTGTACAGAAATTGTCACATAGCCAAGTTAAAATTATCTGGGATACAGATAGGATCTCAGCAGCATGCCATGCTATGAAAAAAAAACTAAAAACCAACCTAAACCAAAACAACTAAAACCCAAAACTCTGAAAAAAAGTAATAATTTTTAATTTTTGTCATTTTTTATCTATAAACTTGTATAAAATATTTTAAAGCTTACTAAATAGCAACCTTACAAAATTATTATGTTACCTTTTATGTAAGGTATTACATTGAAAACAAAGGAAAAACCACCTTGATTTTCTATATTCAGAGGTAGCAGAACTGACTAATCATGTCAGTTTATCCCTGGGACCCCTGGTTTTCCTTTTTTCCCAGAGAGAGATCTTTTCATTTTCTAGTTGCTGTAAGTATATTACAAGTTTTGTAATTTCTTTGAGACGTGACTAAGGCCACTTTTTCTCTACCATATGGAGTGCTTCATTTTTTTGCTGAATGCATAGTTATAACTTTTTCTATACAGTGACTGAACTGTGGCCTGTGGATGTCAAAACACTCAGATATGGGGAGAATGGAGAGTTGTCTGCTGCATTTTTCTTTTTATTTTAATCAAAGAGCAAAATGTTGAGATTGCTCATCTGCTTTCCCCATACTCTTGATTTTCTAATTTCTCTTCAGCTGAAGTGCAGTAACTCTCCTTTCTTTAGTTCTGTCCTGATCCTGCTATTGGTTGTTTGAATTCAAAATTAGGACTCAGATTTAAGTAAAGATCCCTAAACACATTTCAAATTTTGAACTACATGTCTAAGCTATTATAATTAAAGGAGAGACTGCTGTCAGTGGAGCCTGAATGATGTGCCAGCTCACCCTGGAGTAAGTACCTCATTATTTTTCAGGGGAATCCCTCCCCAGCTGCCTGCATCTCCCACTGGCCAAAGTCTGGTATATGTTTTCATGTGTCCTAGCTGAGGAGCTTGGACACTGCCACTTAACTCTTGATTTAATCTCTTGAGCTCAAGCTATGGGGGCTTGTAAATTCAGTGCAGGAAGGTTTTATTTCTGTGTTTGGTAACAGCTAAGATGAAATCATTCTGCCTACAGCTGAACAGAGGAGAGCCAGATGGCAGCCAATATCTCTCCTTTTGATTTCTGTACAAATTGCCCAACATAGCCAGGCCACTACTATTTAGGCTTTCAAATCCTAACTCAGATCCTAACATTCTGAGGTCTTTTCTATGTGTGGGTGGTAGAGGTTTTGTCACTGCCTTACCTTCCTGGAATAAAATACTCTCCCTGAAAGCATTTTATGTATTACAGATGATAAACGTTTTTCTAAAAAGGTACTGGCTATGCCTCTATTTAGTTAGTTTTCCCAGATATTCTAAGCATTAGAGACATCATAGTCTGTTAAGTAAAAATAGGAATTACCAGGAAAAACCTGAAATCTTTTGGACAGTTCCAACCAAACCCAACATGTGTGTAGCTGTATAATGAAATGCCATATTCCTTGATTCAAAGAAGTCTGTCAGCAAATTTTTTGAATCTACATGAACTAATTAAAAATATATAACTGTAAAATTCTGAAATAAGTCCTTAGATACTGTAAATAATTTTTTTATATTGAGTTCAGCTGTCTACTCTTATGGCTGTTGAGGTCTAGCTGGGAGGTAAGACCAAAGTAGTGATCTGATGTTACAACTTCTTTATTTTCAGAGCACTTTACAGCCCAAAGAACTGGCTTATGAATTGCAGAGTTTGCCATAAGCTAATTCCCAGATTGACTACAGGTTCACAAAAACAACACTGCTTCAAGAAAAGCACAATAGTCAGCACCTTGTCCCTGAAGTTATTTTACAAGGACCTAAAAGCCCCCCAAAACACAACCTAAATGTGATGAGCTGCCTATCAAAATCCTAAATAAAATCTTTGCCAGACCCTTAGGTTTGTTAGCATATCAGTGAAAACTGAGCCCACTGCTCCTGTAGACTGTTTCAGTGCAGTACTTTAAGACTTGAACTGCTTGTTTAATAGGCTGTGAGATCTTTCCCATTTTCTGTTCACAGAAAAAATAAATAGCATCGGTGTTAAAATTTTTTGAAAAATCAACAAACCTAATTCTAGTTAAATCTCCATCTATGCTGAAAATTAGGAAATTGTTGGTACAGTAATCTGTCTTTAAGAATATGCAAAGGTGAAACACACAAGTATATCAAAAGAGGATTGCCCAGGAATAAAGGGGCTTCCTCTCATTAGGAAATAAAACCTTGGCATCATTGCATGTCTTGTGGGTTTAATAAAAGGCAAACAAAATTTCTGGGAACTGAAATGTAGTGTCCATGCAAGCCAGGACAACACACTTCCTGCTGATATTGAAGAAAAGCTGCAGGAGAGGGGTAAGTGAAAATCAAGGAAAAAGTTCACAAGGGGCCATCAAGGCTACCCGGTATAGCCAGAGTGGGGTTGTTAAACTCAGTGTTGCAGAATGTACACCGGTTTTTTGGATAGCACAAAGAAATACCTGGTGAAACTGCTCCAAGCAGTTCTTTCCCATTGGCCATTGTGCCAGAGAAGACTCAGAAGGTGTCTCAGTAGCCCTCAATGTTTGTCCTGCCCATGGATAAATTTCTGCACTAGTTTAAGGCAATATGGAGCACATGCCCAGATTAAATTCATGAGTGGTTTACTATAGTTTTCAGTTTTATACTCTCCCAACATATTTCATGGTTGCTGAATTTTTTTTTTCTCTTCCCTGAAACATGCTCAGCTTCCTTCATGAGCTCCACCTGGTTCTAAAAACATATATTCATCACTTTGTCCTTTGTCACTTTTCTCAGCATGGCTTCTACACAGCTTGATTGACATCATGGCCCTGTTCCCATGATCCCAATCTGCCTTTTCCTGGCATACTGTCTCAGCTGGGGGCATTTTCACTTGGGCAGGTGTTCTGCACATATAATGAAAGATAAAGGTGCTAGGTAGGTCAAACAGTGGCTTATCATGTTCTGGTAGGATGAGCATATGAGTTTAAAGACTGCTTTTGGTCCTAGCAGTAAAAAGCCATGTAGGAAATTGGTTTTTCCATCCCTGGATCATACAGCAGAGCAGAGAAGAGCTCCTGGCAGTACATTCCAGGAAACTTGTAACATGTGTGGTTGAATGGTTTTTTAGCACTGCACACATCATGTGCATTTTGTTTTCTGATTAAATTTTTTTCATTCTCTATTATCTTTTCTCCATTTCTTAAAAAAATTATTAGGAAAAACAGTTCTTGAAAATTTAATGCTTAAAATCTTTCATCCAAAATATAGATAGTTTTCTTATTAAAGCCTGAAGTAGTTCACCTATTCTCTGGAGAATATAAAAAACCCTAGAGATGCTACAGTAGAAGCAGAGTCAGTGATTCTGATCAAGTGGCAAGAATATACTGTGGTTTTTTCAATAGTTCTTATTAAAACTTGTTTAAAGATGAGATTTTTTTTGGGAGGAGGGTGGTTAATGGTGCAGATAAGAATTCTAGGTAGGCCTTAACCTCTGTCAAACAAGGAATCAGATTCCAGGTGTAATTTAAGGAGGCTGAAGGTCTTAACCTTAAGTATTCTGTGGTTTAGAGGGTTGCTATCCAAGACCAGGATCCCCTGTGGCTCAGAGCACATTCTGCAATCCTGTGGAGTCATCAGATCTGTCGAGGGGCATCAGAGATCTTTGTTAGGTGATAATGGATGGAGGGGTGTGTGCAGGGCCTGGCCTGGTGGCAGAGCAATGATTCACTCTGCTCAGGTCACCAGGGCTATATATAATTTTAGTAGGGCCACTCTTGCCATCAAAGTCTGGGCTCATTAAAAAACCTGAGCTTTGAGACATCCATGTTCACATTTACCATAATGATATCTCTCCCAGAGCTTCCTGGAAATGCCTTTCCCTGTCCTGCCTGGTAACTGTTTGCCACCAGTGCAGAGGTGACACGCCAGTGGCATGCTGGTTTCCATCAGGGACATCTCCTGGCCAGTGGTAAGGGCGCAGCAGGGCCAGCATCAGCACCGATGGCTTTCTGCAGGCACTGGAGAAAGCTGAAGGTTAGCATCAATACACAGGGGTGGGAACAAGTCTTCCTGGAAAGGTATTTTAAATCAAACTAAACCTTTATTGTGACACGTTCTGAAAAATAAAAAAAAAAAAAAAAAAAAAAAGAAGAAGAAAGTAAAAGTAAACACACTTAAAAAATTTACTCTGGTGCTATGATACATGCAAATGAACCAAATCCTCTCTACATCTGACATATTTGCATATTGTGCCTCAATAGGCTTTGAAGCAGTATTGAGGTAAGCAGAATAGATTGACAAGCTTTCCATTACATTAAAATATTAAATCATGACTCTGTGTTTATCTGGTAAGTTCAGATATGTGACACATTGACAAATATCCCATGTCATTTAGAATCTAATTACTGAGGAGTTGTTGGATGCTCTCTCTCCCTTCTTTAGCTTTTCATTCAGTAAAACCTCAAGTTTTGAAGCAGATAAGGACCTCAAATACTCTATGAATGTTAGCAACATAAACCTTAGTAAAAAAAACCAAAACAAACCTTAGAGGTAATTACATAACATCACAGATGGCAGAATGGCTCTGTGAAGAACTTATTTGCTCGAAGGCACTTATCAATTTAGTAATACAGTGTACAAGTGTTCATTCTTTATTCAAACTGAAAGAACACTGCCAATTTATTGTGTAACCATGTTCTGCCAATGTCCCATATAATGATATGGTTTTGTTTTGTATTATAGACTTCTCCATTACTTGCCTTTCCTATTATCCACATGTTGTCTGCAAAAGGCAGAGGCAGAGCCAACACTACGGCTGAAGACCATACTTATCTCCCAGTTCACAGTTTTTTTTTCTTGATGGTATTTTTTTCCTGAATTTTAATTTATTTTATTTAACATACAATATTATTTACCATAGAGTTAAGCAGCCAGGGTTTCAGACTGAGAAAAAATGGAAGGGAGAAGAGTGTTAAATTCCTTTTTCTACCCTGGGAGAGTAGAGCAATTTAAAGTGCTCTCATAACGTTAATTTCCCCCCCTATGATTTCTGGCATCTGGTCTATTCCCCCATGCAAAGAAGCTTAACAGAGTAATTTGTCTCATTTGAATTTTTGTTGCTGAAATGTGAAAGGAAAATAGTATCTGGCTAAATATATTGATATTATACATATAATATAAATATAAATATAACAATAGATGAATGTAAACTTATTTCATAGAGTCAAGTATATCTAAAAAGTATTCATTCCCAAATTTAACCAGAAAGTAAGAAATTTGATCTGCACTTATCTTTAGGACCTCAATTCAGCCTTCTTGTGTATAACAGTTACAATTCATTCCTGCAGGAAACTGGAAAAACGGTAACAGGATTTCTGGAAAAATGTGATGCTTTTTGGATTGGAGAATGAAGGACATCTTATAGATTGGATATTACTGCCTTTTTCACTTGCTCAAATAAAGTTCAGTGGTGAAGCACTTCTTAAATGAAGAGTGGAACTGTGGAAGCTGCTTTAGGCAGAAATTACATCCAAAACTACCCCAACAAAAAACCTAAGCTTTTCTATATTTTTTTATTTTGTACAGCAGTAGCAGACAAGTGCTAAAAAATACTAAATACTTTCCTACACCAGGAAAATGTGTAATCCTGCATGCTCTTCACTGTAGTGGATCCAGGATGTGAAGTGCTGCAGGTACTGCCCCATGTGGCTGCAGGATCTGCAACACTGACAGCCACCAGTTTTCTGCATGCTTTGATATGGAACGTTATGGACTAGTGAGAAGGACTGTCCTGTTTATGTTGGGTTTTTAAAAGTTCACCCTTGATATTAAACCCTCTGCACTTTAATTGCAGTTATTCTATGAAAAACAGCATTCTGATACAACATTTAGAGAAAATGTGTCTGTGTGTGCTCACTTTTTGAAAGGCAACCTCCTCTGTACCTCCTTGCACCCTTCAGGTACCAACTAAAAAATAAAAAATTTAAGAAATGATGAAAAACAGGAAGGGAAAAAGGCAGCATCTCCTTTCTACTTTTTAAATGGAAAAATTTTGTATATTTCTGACAAATTTGATTAGAGAAAAAATAGTTCTAAATTATCTTACCTGTTATTTTTTCATAATTCTTGAAATTGCCTTACATCAAAAAGAGTATTAAAGATCCCTCAATTTGTTTGATATAATCAGAGCAGAGTTATTTAAAGGTCTCAGTGGACTTCTAGCCTGTCTAGATAGAATTATATTTTGCAATCCCTGAAGAACAAAAGTCTATCAAGTACTTAAAAAGCCAGAGATGAAGGACTATACTTCAGCTAGGGCAAGTGTAAGCTAAAAATGGATAAACGTAGGCATTTGGGAAATGTGTCAATCCTGACTGCTCAAAAATAGAACTAATTATGTAAATCTTGGCTCCAAACCAGAAAATGGGTAAGTTAGAAAGGTTGTTAAGTGTGGTCACATACTTCAGTAAATTAATTCAATCTCCTGTCAGAGATTAAAGATCCCTTATGAAGGTGCTAAAAAGATAAATTGCTGAGTGGCAATTTGGGTCAGACCAACTTAGCTCGTTCAGTGCTGGGAAAGTGTGGGGTAGAGCTCTCTGCTCCAAATGTCTGAGCACCCAGGCAGGCAATTACAGCCTCTGAAGATCATCAAGAGCAGTGAGGCGTGGTTACTTCCCAGACCTGCTCACAGTGAACAAAATGCTCACCTCTAAAACAGCTTGGCTTGCACATGAAAAGAGACTGAGTAAATTGAAAAAGGGAGATGGAAGGACTATGATACAGGTGTTCATTTTTTTCTGTAATAGTTTAAATTTATTTCATGGTGTATGGACAAAGGCTTACTTGTGGGACTTCTAGTTGTTCCCACCACAGAAAATTAGAATATTAAATCTGAGATCAGTAGGAAATAAAAAAACAGAATCTCTTCTGCATTGTATGATTTGATAAATATTGCTTCTTAGGAGCATATACTGTTTTCACCACTGGGATCCACCTCCCACTCACTCAAAGAAAGGTTCAGTAGAGAAGTGTCTGTGGCATTTTATAGACATGACTTATAAACTGCATTCCACCTCTCAGGTGTCTGAAATAAAGCCTTATGTTCTTCAGAAGGGAACTTTCAATGGAAACCACTCCAGTTTCTGAGTAGCTAATGGAGCACTGTGTTCAGTTCTGCATTAAAAGACTTTCATCTATTGTGATGGTGGCCAAGAAGGAAGAGGTTGCCCAGAGAAAGTGTAAATCTCCTTCCATGGAAACATTCAAGACTTGATTGGGACAGCGAACCTGGTTGGATTAAGTCTTCTTTGGGGAGGTGGTTAGATTACATGACATCAAGAGGTCCTTTGTAATCAAAATTATCTCTGTGCTTCCATGGCTTGCTAGAAATTTGTTCTTTTTAGAGCTAAAATTGTGATGTGTATCCTGTGGATCACCTGTGTGATCTCAGGTTCAGTTGCCATGCTGGCTACAAGGAGGAGTTACAGAGAGGTACCAGGAAGGTACTGTCTCTACAGCTGACAGTTTTGACATTCCAAAAAGTGGGCTTAAGTACTCATCACAGTTATACAAAACAGAAGATACAAACCTCTCAAAAACCCCTATGAAATGAACAAGGAGTTAGGATTTCGAATCTGGAAGAGTAGAACAACAGCAACTTATAACTTACTTTCCTGGGCTATGGCTAGTGACAATCAGGAAAGGCACAGGTCTGAGCACTGGTTATTTTTATATATTATTGTATATGATATATTATTATATATGATTGCCTATACTGTGCACTTCTATCACAGAAGCAAGCTCCAGTGCTCAGGCCCTGCAATTTACCCCCCATATTTAACAGTTTGCCAAGCAGCTGCAGAGAGGTGCTTCTCTGATGGAATAGGTTGCATTTTTGAGCACTTAATCATGGGCTTGTCTTTTTATTACTTCCAGACAAATAGCATTAACTTTCACAGGTCTAATAAGTCGTCATTATCTAGCTGGTAAGGACATATCACTCAGAGCTGCCTCAGCAAGAAGAGATGAAGTAGCAAACTCTGCCTCTGTGCCATCAAGTGGAGCTGCTAGCAAATGTCTGCGGTTCTGTGCAAGAATAACAAAACAAGGAAACACCTTGTGGAAGCATTATAAAATTGTTTCACAGGACCACTTGCTAAAATAGCAACCAGATTAAGTTTAACAGATATGGATATAAAATGAATGTAATTTTTTAAAATTTCAAAGGTTTAATTAAAGCAGAAGATTTAAAGATGACTATGAAAGGTTTCGTAATAAAACATAATAAAATGATACAAGTATTCTAATAAATTAAATTGTAAAAAACATATTTTTTTGTAAATAGCTTCTTTCTACAGTCGCAAAGTGATGTTTTCACACTGAACAAGTAGGAAAATGGTTTAAAATAATAAATAAAATTTATAAGACTTAAAAAAAAAATATATATATACAAGCAGAAGCAATTCATGGTCATTAGTCTGTTACTGTAAAAATATAAAAAGTATTATAGAGTCTGGAGACAACATACAGCGTCATCACATCACTCAAATGTATCTCTTCCCCAAGGCTGGAAATTCTCTCACATATTCTTTCCCTTTTCACCTTTTTTTTAATACCCTCTTTGCTCTTATTTTGCTTGCCTCTCACAGGTTACATCTATCAGGCTTTTTAAGTACCAGCCCTAGACAAACTAAATTGGCCCTCCTGTTGATATAGATTAAAGGTAGAGCAGTATGAATTGCTTTGCCTTAATCCTACTATATGCAGAACCAGCTCAGAGCAGAGCAGTTTATGGTTTCAGACTGATCAGAAAACATAACCTGAAAATTGTTCCTGCATTGCTAAGCATCCTAGGACCCCTTATTGGAAACCATGAGAAAATAAGAGTTGTGTTCATTAAAACATTATTTTGTAAAAAATCATTAGCACTATGGAGTATTCACTGACATTAATATGGTACCCTGGAAAGCAAAGCAGAGGAAGTGTATTTGAAGAACCTGAAGCTCTGATTTTTTTTTTTCCTGACAAAAAAGGGAGTGCTCAGGAACAGTGAACAAGGCTATTTTAGGATCAGGCAGGACAGAGGAGAGGCAAAATGTCTGCATAATATTGCTCATTCAAACTTTGGGGTTTTTCCATAATTTTTGCTCATCTTTCAGTTTACTGGTTTCTGCTCTGCTGGCATTGTTTTGCAGGCAGAAATTTAGAGGTAGCACTTTGTGGGGAGGTACTGAAAGGAGGTGTGGACCACAGGTTAGTTCAAGGAATTTGGAAAGCTGGAGGTGTATGGAAAGACAGCATAAATAAGAAACAAAGGATGTGACAGAGATTGAAGGTAGGGTGATGGGTGGAGGAAATCAAAGTAAAGAAAATAATCAGAGATTAAACAGGTAGAGGTTTGAAAAATAAAACAAAACAATAGGCCCATAGGAAAAGTGGAAATAATAGTGGTTTTGAAGAACATTTGGTGAGGAAAAGCATCGAGGCATCTGGGTGCTAAATTAGGGCATGTGGAGGGTTATTTATCCCATAATGAAAATCAGTATGAGATGAGAGAATGCCTCTACAGTCGCTCTTTTTGCCCAGAGCAGTTTTGACATTTCTCACTCACTGCATATTTTTTCCTAATGGTATGGCCCCAGTGAAACGAGATGAATGATTTCACAGGAGCTTGTTCTGTACAATGCACAGTGGGAATTTCCTTTGGGGAGATCTAGGCAGTCTCTGTGCCTGGATGGTGAGAGGAGATGCATCCCTTATATATGGTGTCTGCTGTTTTTTTGTATGGTGTTTGTCCCAAGTTTGAGATGTCCAGAGAGTAAAAATGATATGGCATGGGATAGGGCTTGTCTAAGGGAAAGCCTTAGTGGCCCAATCTTCCTTCTCTCCTTTTTCTGTCATTAGGTATAATTCCTAAGAATTCAGCTGTTTGTAAATATATTTATTCAAGCTGACTTCAATACTGTTATCTTTAGCATAATGAGAGAACATGAGCAGAATGGGTGTTGTGAATTGTATGCCATGGGGGAGCCCCTCAAGTTTCAGCAAACAACGGGTGAATGTCAACTTCAAGTGCCACACAGAGACTGTACTTACATGTAGCTTCAGGCCTGACACCTGCTCTGGTGATTCAACAACCTTACTTCCTAGCAACATTTTTCATATTTTTGTATTTTTCTGGGTTTTTTTCTGTTCTTTTTCCTTTTTCCACTAAACACAAAAAGTTCATAGAAAAGGTTTTGTTTGTTTGTTTGTTTGTTTGCTTTTTAATCCAATATAATGTCTACTAGAAGCCCAGAAACAGCTGCATTAGAGAGTTCATCAGTTTCAAAACCTAGTTCATAGTTGTATTGGAAGACATGCCTTAAATCCTTTTAGAACTCTATTCAATTTCTTAATTCCATATACTGAGGAATATGTTCATAAGATAATTAGGTAAATAAAAGCACATTAAGAAAAGTTAATTTTTATTTCATTGTAATGTCTTTGTTTTCCCTTTCTAACTGAAACTGGAGTAGTTTCTGTCTAGCCTGATACAGAAATCTCTTCATGTCACTTATCATTTTCCTTTTTCAGGTCTGGGTAATTTTAATGGTCATGGGCTATTTTCATGAAAGGATGACTTCAGCTGAGCATGGAATCCCAAGTGAGAGTTCATCATTCTTTTCTCTACTAGGAAAATAATAGATTTCTTACTATTTTGTATCCTGTTCCTATTACCTTTATTTCTCTCCTCTAAGTTTTTAAGTTCAGCTGTAATTCTAAGTTCAGCTGTAATTCAGCAATAATGTCTCCAAATTATTTTATCCAGTGAGCACTGCTGTGCATTTCTCAACAGAGATTTTATCTGCCATTATGTTACCTATTCACCTGCCTAAGTAGGTTTCCTCTAAAAATCTCAGTCTTTTCCAGCTTTTATTGAAATGAAATATTTTATGTTTGGTATCTATTTTCTGATCTTCTTTAGCCCTTTAATTAATAGCTAGCCAATAAATAATAACAAATAACAAGTCATTAATGTCTCAGCTCTTACTTTCCAGGCAGATTGGAATTTTCGCTACTCTTTTTAATCTTTATAAGAATTTTTAGAATTAGTGTAATAAATGGTATTTAAGCAAACATTTGTGTGTGTGTGTGTTTGCATGGGATCACATGTGGAAGAGTCTCTTTGCTCAATGTGACTCAAAGCCCAGCTGGACACAACCAACCTGCCCAAGGACAGCTTGTCCTGAGTGGAGCAGGAGGCCAGGCTAGGTGACCTGCAGAATTCCCTGGTGACATGAAATATTTTACAGAATAGAATCATAGACTAATTTAGTTTGCAAAAGACTCTTGAGATCATTGAGTCCAAATATAAACTACTCTGTGAGTTTCATTGTTCACCCAAATTACTTTCCAACACAAATGTCATTGTTTGCTCAAATTACTTTTCAACGCAAATTTCATACTTATTTTGGCTAGAAGGAGAAAGTTTGGTAAAAAGTGTAGTTTGAAGTCAAAACATTTTAACTAACCACAAAGTTATCATTAGATTTTCAGTTAATGTTATTTTATCACAGGTTTTAACTTCATCTTAACACTTTGGCTTGTCTTGAACTTCTTCAAAATCTCAAGACCTACATGAAATCTACATTATTTTCTACACAATTCTCCTCTTTCACTCCAAATTACAGCTAAAGTAGCTCTTGATAGTTTGTGACTTTCACCAAAATTCTTTTCCCTCTTCGCCTGCAGCTTCTTTCCCAGATCCTTTAAATCTGACAGGGACAACCAGCCTTTGTCCTACAGGGGAATTTTGCAAGCGTCTGCTGCTGGCCGAATTATTTAAAGAAATGGAAACAATGTTGAAAAGTTAAAAATAATTCTTTATTCAGCTCACTTTCCAACATTTCATTCTAAAATTTTTTTTCATATATATGTTTATTCATCAGATTGAATTAAACTATTATTTTAAAAATTCAATAAGGTAATTCTTCTAACATTTTCTCAGAAAAAAAAATTTGTGAGGCAACCCTGCAAAGAAACCCCACACAGTTACTCATTCACCACCCCCCTCACTGGGATGGGGGACTATTTTCACCTTTGTGTAGAACAACTCTGGATGGGAAACTGGTCCCTGCGCTAATGTGAACAGATGTGTTTGAATCTGTGGTGTGCAGAACTAGAATGATCCTGAGAAGGACTCTATGCCTGGCTGGAATCATGTTGGAAAATTGTCCTGGTGTGAGGATGGTGGTGTATGGCCATGTCAACAGCCAAAAGCAGAGCAAGCTGAAGTGCTTTCCAACACCAGGACCTGGAGTGAAGCAGGAGTGACAGACACACCTGCTGTGCAGACAGAAGGGACAGGGAATATTCATGTAATATTAACAAAAACAACTCAGTGCATTTGTTGTCCATAATTCATATTCTTTTCTTGCTGCACTGAGGGATTCTGCTCCTGAGATGGTGCTGGATGCTGCTGATACTTGAACATAAAATGTGGCATGAATATGACACACCAGTATGGATTGATGAAACCTGTCCAAAGCACTGTCTTGCCAGTAGGATGCCTTTTGTCCAATTATTTAGGCTCAGCATTATTATTGATGATTATAATAATTTCACTTGAAGTGTGGAATCAAATTTTTTGTGAGTAAAGGTGTCACAATAATATCCCTCAGTAATAGACTTGGATCTAGTGAAACAAATAGAAGGCTTCCTTCTACTGTCATCCAAGCAGAAAAGGAAAGTAATCATCTTATGAAGAAAGAAGAAGGAACTAAACAATGGAATCCAGTTCACAAATTCCCTATTGAAATCAATGGACTGGATTTCAAAAGTCACTTTCCTGGACTTAGTGGCTTCAAACTTTTTTTAAATCACTGATTTCTCAGAGCAGATGTAGTTAGGGAACTACTAACCCAAAAGATCACCTGTTTCACAGTGATATAATGCTATAGAGGCAGTCACTAGGCTGTCTGATCAGGAGGCAATCTGTGACAGAGGACAGAGTTTTGTGCTGGGGTCTTCAGAAATCCCAAAGAAAACAAGCTACATTCCCAGCCCACAGTCAGGTCAGGAGAGCAGGCAGAACTAGGCACTGGCAGTGGGAAGTGCTTGTGAACCAGCTTTGGTTATTAATAAAATTACAGCTGTACTAATTGTTTTGGTACAAGGGAAAAGATGGGCATATTGTGATATTGTCCAAACACTGGAAAAAAGACACAAATATGTTTTGCACATGCAGCAAAAAATGACCAAAAGGAGTAAATGTCTTTTTCCTTCACTCACACACCTTAACAGGGATGCACATGCAGAAGAACAGGTTCTTGACAGACCAATCCAGCCCCAAGATACTTTCCATGTTGTAACCTTTTATTTCCACCTCATTGGTGACTGATCTGCTATGTGTCAAACTGAATGCCATTGCCTGGACACAGAATATTGTAAGCAATTATTTGGTAATAAAACCCTCCCTACCTAATTTTATGAATAATGGCAGGACAGAACTATGACAAAAACTGCACAATTTCATGCACTGTAGTTGCAGCTGCCTATAAATTCTTGCTGTGGGTATTCTCTGTATTTTAGGGAGTTAATGCACACTCCCTTCCCTCCCTTTGTTTCAGGGAGTTAACCTTGCATTCTTTAAGAGAGAAATTAAAAGAGAAGAAAAATCCCACCCCTAATTAAATAGAGTATTTTATAAATAGACATAGTTACAATCATGTTCACTGAGACATTCACTGAGCCTCTGCACTAACAGTAATTGTCTCACCTTAAACTGCACATGCAGCTACCACTAATGTACATGTTCCTAAAGCTCCACAGAGTGGGAGAGGGATTAGCCTAATTGGTGATAAGAGAAACTGTAGAAGGCTCTGTAGTTTGCATGTAAGTCTCAGAGGTATTAATGAACTGGTTGGTTAAAATTAGGTAGAATGTGGATCTTCATACAGGCTAAACTACTTTTGGGAATTCAGTGGTTCATAATTGAAGACAAAAGTCCCCCTTTTACACATCATTACCATAATAATTTTCCTATGTGTAAGAAACCAAAATGGAGTTTTTCAACAGTATTCTGTACTGCACAAAGGGTGTGTTTCCCATATATGATTTGTTAATATCAGGAATTTGTGTTTCTTTGAATTGATGATAGTGACAGCACATGAAAATACAGCTAATACATACATTGGGTCCTACTTCCAGTCATATTAATAAAATGTTTTGAAAATCATGAACTTTGGGACTTTGTGACCTATTGTTTCACAGCCAGAGATATGCTGTGCCTGGATGTGCTTCTTGCTCTGCTTTTACAGTTTTTTGCACCTTTATACATCTGACACCACTGCTCAGGGAACACAGACTAGAGCAAGGTGGGGAGGAATGGATGGTGGATTAAATCAGTGGGATTCAACCCCAAATTCAGCAGAAACCAAATAAATGATCATGAGCTGTAAAGTCTAGGAATTAAACCTTTCAAAAAAATTCACAGGGCAAGAGATAAAACTGGAAAAGGTTAGACTTAAAGTACATGTAAGGAAGAAATTTTTTTCAATGAGAGTGTTGAAAATCTGGCACAGATTGCCCAGAGAGGTGATAAATGCTCCATCCCTGAAAACCCAGAGCCCTGAGAAACCTGATCTAGTCAACTGCAGGAGGCAGGGTAATCTCTAAGAAGCTTTTCCAACTCAAAGTATTCTGTGATTCCATTAAATTCTCCTTTAGACAATATTTGAGATCACAGGAGTCCCCAGTAACTCAGTTAATTCTATTTCATAAAGGCGACTTAATACTAAAAGTTGTTGTTAATTTAAATAATTATGCTTTTTATATGAGAATATAAAACATCCTCAAAGCCTAACTTGGTATATTCATTAAATTCTCAAGCCTCTATTTTTACTTCCCCCAGTAGTACTTCCTAGGTTTCTCCTGGAAAGAAAGTAAAACAATCACAGATCTTGATGTTGCTCAAATTTCTTCATCTGAAGATGTATAATTAAGCTAAATATCTCGTATTTTACCAAAAGATCCTGACCTGGTAGAAACACTCAGAGCATTTCACAGATTAGTCATCTGGAAAACCTAAAATAAAATTGTGGCTATCTGCGATCTCCATTGTGGTGGACTGTGACAAGAAAGTCCAGGACTTGACTTCTTTTTTGAGATGTTGGGGAAAGAGTTCAAATCATGGTCTCTTGGGGTATCATTTTACTACAAAATAAAAAGGCTCAGGGGCAATCATTGCTTCCAAGAGACAGGACCAAATAGCACGGAGTGACTATACTGCTAAGAGGGTAATGGTCCCTAGAGCAGACTGGACTTACCAGGGCTGTGTGTCCCTTGGCTTTGCTCACCCCTGCCTTGTATATTGGTCCTCACATGTTAATATTGGTTTTGCACGTTTTCAGTTCAAAGCATCTGAAATAAGGGGAAGCTGTGCTGCCACATTCCAGAACGGTGTTTCCATAACACGGTGCTGGAGGGGTTGTACTCCCTGGGATATGGCAGGATGATGCTGCAGGTGTTTGAGGATGTCACACTGTTGAAATGGCACTGGGGTACTGTGTAAAACAGAGAAAGCCAAATGGTTATGTCACTTAGACTTTTTCCTGAAGACTTTTTGCTGGGCGAGGGTGAAGGTGCGCATTTCAGCTCTGGGAGCTGTAACTTAGGCGAATGATTAATTTTTAGGAGGTAATCCCCTGGACAAGAATGACTGCAGAAATTCTTCAGAAGGAAATTTTGTGCCTGCTTGGTCCTTTGTCCTTGGTTGTTCTTTTCAAATGTTACAATCTCCATCCAGACACTGATAAGGAGGTCAACTGATAAAGTTCAAGAGAATGATAGTGAATAACAAAACTGCAATTAGAAATTTCCTCTCTGGAAGGGGAAATAAAGAGAATTAAATGCTTTTTAAAGATATAGATCTACTTCACTTTTTTTTTTTTTAAATTTTGGGTAGTCTTGATTTTAAAAGTAATTTTACAAAACACCTCTGTTTAATAAGGTTCTTTGATCACCTCTGTCAGGGAGGTGGTCTGACAGCACTCATTGCCTTGAGGAAAGAGTTCAGGGTCTGCCTCTGCAGCTACCTTAGGTTCCCAGAATGTTCCCGACAGAGAACCAAACAAATTCTGCAATTCTTAACTTGTTACTGTGTTGTACAGCTGTTGAATAAGGCTGGCTATTCATAAAGGAAATTGCAGACCCCAGACAAACTCCCAGTGCAATCCCTTTCATTTAAACAAAATTGAAAAATATCACTAATGAGGTGCCAAATTAAGGCAGCAAGTGCTCATATACATTCCAGGCAGCTGATTATCTCTCATCAAGGTGCCTAAGTAATACAGTCCTCATAATGAACTAATGGATTTGCAGGTCCAGTTAACACAAAAGTTCAACCTCAGACAAGTTAAAGTTAATCAAGTACAAAAAGGATTAAATTAGTACATTTAAATTCAACTGACAGAGGCATTAGAGCTGTGCTGCATTCCCTTATTTTCTGCTTTGGTGTTAAGTGTTGGGAAGAGAATGGCAGTTGAAGTACCCCACTCTTTGGGGACTTCATGCTTCAGTTCTTTACCACCTATGCATATGGAGTCGCTAATGACAGAGCAGCTACCCATCAGGGAATGCAATTCCACGTAGACATTTTCACCAAAATGGATTATTTCAGCCTCGTTGGTCACAGATTCTGTAGTTTTCCAGTGATTCATCTTACTATTAATAATGTCAGAGAATTTTAGGCCCTCGAATTAAATAATGATAAATAGGAGCCACTGAGCGAGCTCAGCAGAGGCAGTGCTGTTTATTTCAGTGTGAAGCTCTGTCAGGCCTGATAAATCGGATCCCTGAAATAGTTTATAAAGTACTGAATTGATGTGGCGGTTGTGAGGGAGAGAATTAATGTTACGAAATAGGCCTGCAACCTAGATTTGATGAAAGCTGAGGAAAGCCTTTTATATAAATTCTGTGTCTGTGTAGGAAATGGTTGCAGTGAGAGGTGGAAGAGCTGCCCAGGGAAATAATGTGCTGCTGTAATCTGGGTGGGTACAGGTCAGGGAAGAAGGCGCTCCGCCGTGCCGGCAGTGCCAGAGCTGTGCCAGAGGAGGGAGGGTGCCACAGGCTGCTCATTTATAACACCAGACACTCAGGACACATGCACAAAAGAAAAATGAAAAGGCTTTTCAAAGATGCAGAAGAGGCTTTTGAGTTCCACACGGCTGGCTGTGCCAGGCTGCTGGGAAGGAAGGGATCCTTGATGCTGCCCTCAGTAGTGCAGTTGCTATTGCTAATCTCTGGCTGAATTAATGGTTTCCTCTTCAGATCACTTCATAAAAATCCACTGGAAAATGCATGTTAAAATCATCTTCCATGCAGTTCATAATTGTAGGTGGGTGCTTTCCAATTGCAGCAGATAGGATTGCTAGGGACAGTAGCCAGTAACAGAGCTGGGACACACTCAGCTTTCAGGTAAAAAATGTTACCCACAGAAATGGAAACTTTTCAAAGCTGCTTACTGATGGAATTGTGCACATAATTGCTGTTAAAGTTAGTGAGACCTGGTGAAACCAGATGTTGCAAGTGTTCAGCAATGTAGGTGCAATATTTGTGGACCATCACATCAAACTGAAGGGGGAAAGATGACAACAATGTTTATCCATCTGTTCCAGTTGTGGCAGCACACCAGTGATGAACTCCTTACTTACATGTTTTACGTATTGCTAGGGATTTATATTTTTATTTAAGTCTTTACAGAGGAAATTCCTTTCTGAGATCCTGATGCATGGTATATCATAGAATCATAGAATATGCTGAATTGGAAGAGACCCATCAGGATCACTGAGTCCAACTCCTGGCCCTGCACAGGATACCCCAAGGATCACACCAGGTGCCCAAGAGCATTGTCCAAAGGCTTCTTGAATTCTGTCAGGCCAGTGCCTGTTCCAGTGCCCAACCATACTCTGGGTAAAGAACCTTTCCTGATATCCAGCCTAACCCTGACTCAGCTTTGTGCCGTTCCCTCAAATCCTGTCACTGGTCATGAGAGTGAAAAAATTGGTGCCTGCCCCTCCTCTTCTCCTCACAGGAATCTGTAACTGCAGTGAGGTCTCCTGTCAGTCCCCTCTTCTCCAGGCTGAACAGACCAAGTGGCTTCATCCACTCCTCACACAGCTTCTCCTCAAGGCCCTTCACCATCTTTGTTGCCTTCCTTGGGACACTATTAGTAGTTTAATATTTTCTTCCATAATGAGGTGCCCAAACTGTCCCCAGCACTGGAGGTGAGGCTGCCCCAGCTCAGAGCAGAGCAGGACAATCCCTCCCTTGCTGGGCTGTGATGCTGTGCCTGATGTCCCCAGGACAGGGCTGTCCCTCCTGGCTCCAGGGCACTGCTGGCTCGTGTTCAACTTGTCATGGACCAGCACCCTCAGATCCCTTTCTGCAGGGCTGCTCTCCAGTCTCTCATTCCTCAGTCCATACACACAGCCAGGTTTGCATCATTCCAGGTGCAGGGGAGTTCTGTGGGTGGAATTCTCGATGCTTTTCACTCCTTATTCAGTCAGTCTGCTGTGCTACTTCTGGATTTCCAATTTGCTCATGAGGACACCCTAAAGCAACAAAAGGAGGAAAGACTTTTTTTGATGCCATTCCCTTTCCTGACATTGTGTCACGATACTAAGGGCCAAAGCAATGATTATTCATGTGGGTCATAGACTTCAAACCATGTGCTAGCCACAGGATGAGGCAGTTGGACTGGGGATGATAATTTTAACAATTCTGTATCTGCTTCTTCCTAAACGATAGTAAAAGGAGACAAATATGGCAGATATTTATCACCCCCAAAGGCACATTCTAGATCTCATTCTTAGTCCTTTTCTTTTTTCCATTAAATGAATAATTGTTATTACAGGTATTTACCATCCACATTTTACAGAGCTACAGCATGGCCAAGACCTGAAAACAAGAGCCGTAGCTACTCTTATACAGCTCAGTCAGTAGAAAATATGATCAATCTAACAGGGGAATCAGTGGGTTAATATCTAAAGGGTAATACTTTCATGCAGTTGAAATGTATAATATCAGAACCATATAAATGGCTAGATAATATTTAGCATTTAGACTGAGTTTTGGGAAGAGCTTTGTTGTTCCTTTTTTTTCCCATCAGGTTTATCTCATCTCTACTAACAACCATAAAATTACTCTGTAAATTGCATAAGTGCATGCAGTATCAAAACAATGAGAACACCATCATGATAGAAAAATAAATATACCTTTCCCTTAAATGTATTATTTATCAGTGATGTGCCTTGAAAAGACTTGGTACCTCTTTTTTGTCTCCCTAGTCTTTGGTCCTTCCTTGATCTCTGAAAAGCACAGATCTGATTGCAGGTGCCTTATGCAAGGAGGAAAAATATAATGGGATCAACTAAACAGTATTCTGATTACCTTAATATGGACAATTTAATATCTTAATTTTCAGTATAACAAGATTAGGGGATGATTGTAAACTATAAAGTAAAAACAAGGGAAGACTTTCAGAAAGTTCCCCTTAGTACTGATACAATAATATGTATTTAGAAATGACACAATTAGGCAATTTTTCTCCGACATTTTCTTCCCTTCTAATTCTGTTTGAAATAAGAAAGAATTTTAAAATATGCAATAGCTTGAAGGAGTTTAAAGAAATGTCCTGAAAACAGTGAAATCACTGCAAGACATTTAGCTCATCTTATTTTCTATATTTGCAGTGCAGATACAAGCACCAGAGCTAATTGCTGTGATCGGCCTTTACAGTCAACGGAGAGAACCAAACACTTTTTCTACCCTATGTTAGGAGGAGTAGGATTTATTCCTTCAAGTACATCTGTAATCCCTTCCTTAATCCCACCCCAATATATAGCAGTGCATTCCAGCACCTGGAAACTGATGCTTGCTCATGGATGGGAATGCCAGATGTAGTCCTGCCATATCCCTTAGTTCCCTGTCCTATTTTAAATAAAAAGTGTTTTAGTCTATTTCCCTAAAATGTGTTTTAGTGAGTTATTTATAGAAAAGTCCAGCTCTGTTTGAGTAATTAACATCTTGTGGTGTTTTGCTTTTTTTTGTATATTTGCTTTTAGTCTGTTTTAATCTTTGTGTTGCATACCTATTCCTTATTACCATCCTCCTATTTCCCTGCCTCCACTTGATTTAATTTGTAGTAAATCTTTAGAACATATCTTTCACAGCACATCCTGGGTCCACCTAGGGTCTAGTCTTAGATGTGTTATGAGATGCAGCTCCTCTAGAGAGAGGTGTTGGTAGGGGCAAAGCAAATTATAAATCCTGCTGGGAAGTGATTCAGGATAACAACAACAGGAGAAGCTGTTCTCAAGGAAAAGAGATACAGGTAGCAGAGAATCCTCTTTGAGAGGCTGGGATAGCTGGAGGACAAATTAGGATGAAAAACGGTAGAAAAACATTTCAGAGAGGAATATCTTTTATGGAATCTGCTTGGAAAGTATCCAGAAGGGAAAGAGGATGCAAATTTCTTGATTTTGAGACTGACAAGTCTATCATACAGTAAATTATATCCTAGCAAAAGGCTCTAAATTAGGCTCCAGATGTCAGAGACAAGTCTTTCTGTAGGGGGAAAGCTTAGTGAGACTCTCCCATTCAAGTATGCTTAATAGTTTTTGTGGTAATTACAATGAACATTAGTAATGAATGTGGGAAGTTCTGTGATTGCTGATGGAATATCAACTTCAAAGTTGCTTATGATACACTAGGACCAGTAAATAAATCAAACTAAAGGAAAGTTTAAAAAAATGAAGATATTTTTTGTAATTTTAAAATTAGTATTGTATGCAAACTGATAAAATTAAACTACCTGAAATTCATCCAATGTGAATTTTAAATGCACTTTCTCTGCATTTATTTTTCTGCTGGATAGCTAAACCTGATACTTGAGTTTCTGGACACTGAAAGTCCACTATAGGTCTGTGCTTCAGGATGAGGACCTTAATTTTTATTTTAAACAAAGCAACATTTCTATCAGTAAAGTTGGTATTTTTGGGGCCCAGCCTTCAATTTGTACAGCTATGCATCATACCAACATTGAACTGCAGCTGTATGATATAAAGCAGTATTAAGCAGAAAGCATATTCTTCAAAGTCTTTTTCTCATATTCATCTTTTCCTCACAAGATTTGTTATCTGAACCTGAGAGGGTTGAGACCAGGAATTTTCAAGCTGTAAAATATACTCTGTAGAAGAGACAATGAGAGTTTCTGTTACTACTGGAAATCAACATTCTGTGTTCCCTAAAACTGTCTTTTACAGCCTTTCTTCATTGAAAATTGCAGATTTCTTGAGACTGCATACAACGTCCTTTCAGAGAGCAAAAATATTTATCCCCTGCTAGAACTGAACTAGATGTACTTGATTATATCATGTATATCCAACAGCTTAACCTGCTCCATGCCATAGCCTATCAGGACAGGAGTTCATTGAAAGTTGCTCTCTCCTAATGCAAATGAAATGAAAGGCTGGAACTCTTTTTAACCTATTCAATCAAATATGTATTCATATTAGGTAATTTCTCTAGCTTGCTCTCCTAGTGTCCTCAAAGAATTCTGACAGCACAGGAAAACCTTCAGTAGGTGTCTCTGAGAGTGAGTATATTCCATTCTCTCTGCTCAAATCCCAAAATAATTTAGGTTTTATAATGCTTGTAACAAACATTTGTGATATGCTGCCAAGGAGTAGAACTAATATCTCTGAAACAAGTGTAAAGTCCTAATAGCTAAAACACTGATATAGAGGTGGGTGAAATGAAGGTAATCAGGGGAAAATAAAGAGGAGAAGGATTTCAGCAGTATCTGTGGCACAGTTTTGCTGTAGTATAAGTTACCTCTCGTCATGATTCACAACCCTAGAGAGTCAGGCTAGGCCTGTTGGGGGAGAAGCCAACATTCTCCCATGGATCCATTTGGGAATACCTGGATAATAAGCCTTTAGGAGATGTTTCTGCCCATTTTCATATGCAATCATTCAGGTTCTGTGGCTAATGACTGGATAGGAAACATTAATTTCATTACTGAGCTCAAAAATCCCAGACTCCATGTCAAACTGTAGGGTTTTTAAGGCTTTCACAGTTTCTCCTTTGAAGAAGAGAAACTTGGCTCAGACCAATCAAGCATCATCTAGTCCTCTGAGCTGTGGCAAGTGGGTGCAGCACTGCAGTGCAGCACTGACCTATCAGAGGTACAGCTGCTCTCTGGACATCAGCTGGAAATAAACTAAGCACTGTGTGGGAAAACCACCCATAGCTGGAGCACTGCCTGCAGCTCTTTCTTCAAACTCCAGCACTCAGCAGCACTTCCTCCTCACTCAGGGTGGGTGCTGCCACATTGGCATCTCCTGTAAAAATAAAATGAGGTCCTTCAATTGCTTGATATTGCTGATGGAGGACTATAACCTCCTTCTTTTTTGGATGTAAAGAGTTGAACCATAGTTTCTCTATAACAGGATGTATCTTTGCCTGTGTTGTTGTAGATATGAAATCAGGGTGAAAGATGGAAAAACATCACATTTAGAAATTATATTTCCTGGCCACCAGGTCTTTGGCTTGATATTGGTGAAAGGTTTGTTAGCTGGGATAGGAATTAATGTGTAGATGGCTTTGTCCACATAAATTGAAATACATTTAGTTCCCTACAGGGTTAGGCAGATTCAGTCTAGTTCTTACAAACATAGACTTAAACAAATCTTTTGAAGATTAAGACATAAATACTTGCTTTTGAATCAGTACATAAAAATGCTCCCAGTTCCTGCATTTCCTATCATTGATCTGTCCCCCTGGATCACTTCAATTTTAATGGTCTTATTCAACCAAGTTTAATAATTTCCTATAATTAGAAAGATTATATCTAGCACAGCTTTTCAAATTTGGCTGTAGCTTCCCATATACTGTGATTAAGAATGTCTTGATTTAGTCTATTGTCATGGAAACACAGGAAATACAAACAAATTTTTTGGAACTCCAAAATATTAATGTCATTTTTACAAATCAGCAAATGCACATGAAGCAACAGGCATGAAGAGAACTCAGCAGTGTTTTTTAAAATCTTTTTTTTTAATCTAACTTTATGGATAGAACAGTTAAAACTTCCAATAAAGTCTGCAATTTATTAGTAGTAATAATCAAGTTACCTGGGGAAATAATTTGAAATTAGAATGTATGGTTTGCTATCAATATCCACAGCAATCAATGTTATCATATTAACCTTTTCACTTTAGCACTGGAATAAAAAGTCTAATTAAGAGTTTTAAACCAAATAAATAGCTCTCTTTGATAGCAGATTTTTTTAAAATAGATTGTTGTCTTCCTAGCTGTCCAGTCTATTCTCAGAACTTCCAAAACACCACCCTTTTCCTATCCCCATAGAACCACCAATGCTGCAATTTATTGGCAGGTTAACCAAATCCCTTCACTAGTAAGCAAAAAAACTCCAAACTGATGTTTGTGTCCTTCAGTGGATGGCATTCAAGTAAATTTTCATCTTTCTTTCCCAGTGCTGTTTTAGCTCTCCCTGAAGAGAGCAAAATCATGAATGTGTGATGGCAAGGATGTAGGTTATTCTGAATGGGGTAAGACAATTCCCACGTATTAATATCCTGATCTTCACAAGTTTCATGATGAGAGATTTGGAGACACATTTGCTTCTCCCTTGCTGGGTGATCTTGCTCTTGTCACATAATCACAGAATCATGAAATAAGCTGATTTGGAAGGGATTCACAGGATCATTGAGTCCAACTCCTGGTCCTGCACAGGACATTCCAGGAGTCACACCAGGTGCCTGAGAGCATTGTCCAAATGCCTCTTGAACTCTGCCAGGCCTGGTGCTGTGACACTTCCCTGGGGAGCCTGTTCCAGTGCCCAACCACCCTTTCCACCCTCCTTTCTCTAATATCCAAACCAAACCTTTCCTGACACAATTCCAGGCTGTTTGCTCGGATCCTGTCACAGGTCTCTGCGAAGAGGAGATCAGTGCCATGCACCTTCACTCCAGCTGTGAGTTACAGCTGGCAGGCAAGGTCCCAGTCAGCAAAGGGCAGGCTGGGACAGTCAGAGAAGAGCCAGAAAACCTGGCTGCTTCCTACACTGCAGCTTCCTGGAGGGAAATTTTCCCAAGAAACTTTCCCTGTATTTATGCATGACCCTGACACACTGAGCATCTTTCATCTGCTTGACATGTAGGTACCTTGCTGGTGCTTTAGATAACATCTTGTAGATTTTCTTTTGAAAGAAATTGGTGTTAATTTACTTCTTAGTGAAGGGAACTAGATAACTTGTTAATGAACAGCCCTGGACTTTGGCCTTTAAACTACCTTCCAGGTTTCTTTTCTCAGTAAAAAGCTGTAGAAAAACATGAGTTAAATTGTATAGAAACCTTAGTTATTATAAAAAAGTCATGCATTTGTCTCTATATTACTCTTCTTTTTTTTTCTATAAATATTACCCTTGAGAGCTAATGTTTGTGAGGACACTCTTGGGTTTTTTTCAGATATAATGTTGAATTTTTTCTACAAATATTTCTGATCAAGCAGAATATTGGCACACTTGGCATTCAAAGTTAAAGACATTCAAATGATAATAGATGTCACACTAAAGTTTTTTGTTCCCTGGTTATGTAAAGTGTATCATTTTAGAATCTTAGCTGTATTGCTAAGTAGTTCTCCATCCCAAACATGCTTCTCTAAATGCTCCTTAGTAGTCTCATAATTTTTTAGTTTCCACAAAATTGTTTGACAAAATATTTAAAGAAAGTTAAACAAAAGGGATTCCAAAGTATCAACTTGTAACCTCAGACATGGCTGTACAGTCTGAGAAACCTGTTGCTAACTTGAAAACATGTATGGAGAAACAGAATTTTCAGTATAAATGGTGGCTTACAATCCTTATCTTTAGGCAGACACTGCTGATGTCCTTCACCAGTGTCTTCATCAATATAATTCAAGCCATATTGTTACAAGGTATGGAACTAATCTAAATGTCTTTCATTTCCAACTGAAACTTACATTTACTTACATTTTAATGTTATACATCAAAAACACCAAAAACCAAAGAAGTAGATTAAATAAAAAAATTAGCCAGTAATGTCAGCAGGTAAATAAAGTTATGAAACGTTAGGAAGTCTTAAAGCAGCTGTCCAATCCTGCTTCAGCCCATTTAGCACACCATGAGATAACCAAGCTGTAATTAGATACTCACTTGATTTTTTTTCAGAGAATGCTTGCCTGGCACATCCCACTGGATGTACTCTTCATGCTCTTCATTACTTTATTTCTTCCTCTTTGGTTGATGGAGTAACCCTATCATAATGCCAGATTTTTTCAGTCATAAGCTCTTTACCCACAGTTAGTACAGAATCCACACTTTTACCATAGAAAATTTTGAAATATCTGAGAGTTTCACAGGTTCATATTAATTTATTTTTACAGGAGAAATAGGGAGAAATATTACAATAAGGAGAAATATTCAATTTTTTTTTTTAGAAATGAAGAATTAAAATACCCAGATAAGAAGGCCAAAATTACATGCTCAGTTTTGCCACTACCTATATGCTTTATATGTTTTACCAGGTCTTACTATTTTCCTACTAATTCAACTGTAAATGACAAACCATTATCCATATCAGTTGCCAAAAATCTCAGGCCAGACACCAAGTGACCACTCATGAAAATATTCTGGTCATGCTTTGCTTCATAAATTTGATTAACTCATGAAAGCTAAGACCTCGCCTTTCTTTTTCCATAATCCTCAGCTCAGCCCTTGCTTGCCTTCCAACTTCTGTGACATTAACAGCACATGAGAGGTCTTCATTAGATGGGTCCATGTAAATTGGCTCCTTGGGCAAGTTCCTCTGTTCTGAATGGGGCCAGAATTGTGGAAATGCACCCTTTGATCACACACCTATGACTGCCAAATCCATTCACAATGCCTGCTATTCTGTCCTGATAATCTGCTTTAAAAAGATCATTCAAGGCAAATATGGACTATTTCCAGAAGGGAGAATGTTTGAGCAAATGAATTAAATTTGGTGTCATTCTCAACATCACTGAAAATGGTTTGTATCAGTGAGACAAAGTGAATTGTAGACACTGGTGGCCAGACATGATCCATTGTGAGGGCAGTGTGAGTATAAGAAGTGTTACCAATCCCACCTCTAATTAACAGAACTAAAGGACATTATTTCAGTGGTAATGGGAATGATTGTGATTCTTCAAAGTGGAACTGAGGCAAATCAATCTGAGCCCATTAGACCAAATCCAATTAAAAAGGAGATAATCTGTTTTATGAGAGAGAAACATGGTCTACAAAGAAGACCTGATGATAACTAAAAGAAAGGGAAGAATTATGATTAATTCAGCTTTTATATTGCATAGTTGCTCTGATAATTTTTTCAGTGTATTTAACAGTTCATATTTACATACAATCAAAATTGATGAAGTTTATCAGTAAGTTCACTTGTATCAACAGTGTTAATCTAAAGTCCAGATAATAAACACATATTTTTTACCTCAGTCTTGTAGATCAGACTGCCTTTCACATTTCAACTATTCACTAGCTAATCTAGAGGCTATCCAAAATAGTTAAACTGGAATGAGCTATTTAATTAATAAAAACCAAAGTAGATATTTATCACTTCTTGGTTTTTTATCAATTGAAATAATGTTGTTCTAAACGAGCTTTGCTTTGAAAGCTGGAAACACTGGGAAGATTTAGGGGTAAGTACATAGCTGCAGAGTGACTACAAGGTATTGCCAGCTGTAATTAATAACATATCCCATTATTATTGAATCTATTCTCTGATCTCTTGAAACATATGAGGTTGGAGTATCTGCAGCAGGAGAAAAGGATCATTAAATATGATGTCACCAAGTCTTCCAGTTCAGATCTGTCTCAAGAGACTTTGAAGAGTTCTGCTAGAGAGTTTTGGAACCAAAAAATGTCAAAAAGATTATTCAAAGTAAAACAGTGAATTGCTTGAGTATGCAGATTTCCAGAGAGCAGGCTTTTTGCTCTTGGCGCTGACAGTTCTAGTACAGACTGAGAGGGAATGTCATAAACTAACGTTCCTCAGCAGAAAACTTGAAAATGGATCAAGATTCACTCTCTTTGAAGCCTATCTGGCATGAATACACCAACAGTAGGGACTCACCTTTACACCTCCACTTGATCAGATCCTCTGGGCTACCACTGCAGTCAGGAGAGAGCAACAAACCCCCTAAAGCACAGGCCAGCTGATCCTGAAAGAACAGACAGAATGAATCAGTTATCATCCTCCTTACTGTTCATAGAGGAAGAAGTGGGTGACTTACTGCAGACACCTGAAATGAGGTGAGATGAAACCCCTGCCCCACCACATAGGGCAGGATACTCAATTTTCACATTTTTTGATGCACATTTGGATTGCATCTGTATATCTTTACCAACCCTTGTCTCTATACTTCTCTTGTCTTTTGTATAGGATAGGGGATAATAGTTCATCATCTTTGGAGTGAAAGGTAAGGCTTAACTGTGTGCTATCCAAATATCATGATTCACTAGACAATATCCTAGATGAATGGGTTGAAAGAGAAAGACATACAGATGCATGTATGAGATTAACTTTTGTTAAATCTTTGGGGTCTTTTGATGTATAAGAGTAGGTGTCCTCAGTATATAACCATTTTAGTATTTTACTTGAACCAGTTAACTCATCCATAGTTTAGAGGATTTTAAGAATAGCCCAGGTTCCTCTCAGATAAATCTCCCCTGTTTTTCAGCTAAAAAAGGAGCTGAACTAGATTTATGACTGCAAATACCTTTTTTCTTTTAAGGTGTAAATTGATAGACACCTTTCCATGAGACTTCCTACAGATATGGTGGCTACCTTAATGACTATTCCATATCAAGCTCACTCTGCTAAAGAGCTGCTAAATTAAAAGGCTGCTGTTTGAAGCAAAAGCTACAAACTGAATTTCAAACACCCAATAAGATACTGAAAATTACCTCTACCTTTCAAATGTCACATACTGTAAAAATACAAATTAGACTGTAAAATTCAGCCCAGCCATGATTAACACTATGATGTGTTCAAATAATCAAACATTATCCTCAGAGGAGTCTATAGAAGGAGATTATTATGAGCAGTAGTTCACTAATCATTATACGACAACTATTTTTATGTCATTGATCTAGACTGCCTTGTCTATTTTGTCAGTGTCACTCGGCATCTTTTAAAAAAGGTGATATTTTCCCCCACACAGAGACAGCTCGTCCTACAGCTCCAATTGATGTCAACCTTTGCTCACAGTTATCATCTGCACACAGCCAGGCTTCATTTTAAATCAGAGAAGCAGGGATAAATAAAACTGGATAGCTTTCAATTCTAATCACATCCTGTTTTACCTCACATCAGCCAAAAAGTTATCATGAAATGATGGGCGTTTTTTCTCTGCAAGTTAAAAAGTAAGTTTAAGATTTTCAAATTTTCTAAAAAATAGTCTTTCAGATCTCTTATCTGTTTTGAAGAAAGGGTTTTTCTTTTCTTGGAGGATGAAAAAGCCTGAATGATATTTTTTTAATAATAGAAAGGAATTATATCAGAAAGAGAAAAAAAATCACATGTATTTTGCAAAAATGGAAAATGAGACAGTCACTATATTTTGTATTATTAGATAGTCAGCACAGATTCCCAAATTTCCCAAAGCATAGTAATTGAATTTCACAGCTCCACTCCTGATCTTCACACTTGCAAAATTTTCTCCAATCCATAAAGCATGACACAGATGTAAACTCAAAGGAGCTGAAGGGTTCAGCCTCCTTGTATATTCCTCTTTAGTACTGAGTATCTATGTAAAAAATAGTGAAGCTTCTGCAATTTAACCTTTTTTTTTAAAACGTGTTTCTCCATTGCATATCTCCAAGCACAGGAGTATGAAAGAATAAAAATTCTTACCTACCCTCTATGCGTGGTTTAGCCTAATCCTTGAAAATAAAAATAAAAAGCCATGAATAAGAACTGGGGCTAGCCAAGTGTGTAATATGCTGCACTAACAACACTCACTAGAGAGTAAATCACCTATGACTTAGCTTCCAGAACACACAGACTATTAAGGAAAAAATTTACACCATGTGATATCCTTATGCAATATAATGCAGGGATAGTCAACTCTCACCTTACCTTGGAACTCAAACAGAACTGCTCCAGAATTATTTATAAGGTTAGGCAGAGTTGCACTTGGCTAGTTAAAAGTATTTATGTTGATTTTACTAGAGTCAAAGGAGAGCATGCAAAAACATCACTGTTCTTAAAAATTGTAAGTTTAGTGGCACTTCTCTGAGAACTTCAAACAGATTGTGTCTGGTTAGGAAAAAAAATACGGTTAAACTCTTTAAAAATACATAGTATGTGTCTATACCAAGAGTATGTAGGATGTCTGGGTCGGGTTCCTACCTCTACATTGAATTTCTGCTCAATATTGGCAACATTGTTAAGTCTCTGTTATTCAGTTCCATGTCTATAAAGGAGCTGTAATTAATTTTTCTTTCTACTGTTCTTTAATTTCCTTACTTCAGGAAACGGGATGTCTTTTGCATGTTGCATTGAAAGTGTACCTACAGAAACCAAACAGTAGAAATATCATCAGTAAGTAAAATCCAGGGTCTGATATTTTGATGATCTTGCTAATATATTAAATATTTGAGATAGAACAGTTGTAACTTCAAAATGGCCATAAAAGAAGTGAAGAATGGCAGTAAATATCCTATCCTATGAATACTGAAGCACATTTAATGTAACTTCACTATGACAAGATGGGGTGCAATAGCTAAGTGTTTTAAAAACTGGAAATTAACTGGGGACTAAAACTGTGAAACTCCCCTAGAGTATTTCAAAATAATGTGCCACACGACAGAAATTTAATTCTCTACAAAGATTTTTGCTCTTGTTTCTGCATCTAGCCTTCCTTTTAGTAGTTTGTCTCATTTTTTAAGGAGAAAATTAGTTTTAAGGGCAAGAGAAAAACTACATTGGCCAAGCCCCTGAAGGAAAAAGCAACGCTCCTCCAAACAATTAAAATCTTCCCGGGCTGTAGAAAGGGCGATGTGCTTCGAGTGCCGTTAGCAACCTGCAGAGTGGTGAGGAGAAGGGTTTTGGCAGGGAAGGGTGGGAGCAGACGGAAGGCTGGCTCTGGCAGCCGCCTCTGCTGTGCCTCCAGTCCAGGTTGACGCGGTGTGAGTGTCTGGCTCCCGCTCGGGGATGGCGGCAGGAGCGGGAGCTTGGCCAGGGCCAACTGGGAAGGTGGAGCTGCACCTTCTGGGCAGGAAACAAGAAGAATCTGTTAAGCAGCAGAGAGAAGTTATCAGAAGTGGCGCTTTTTAAAGTGATGTTAAAAAAAATCAAAAAGACATTTTACTCTTTTTGAGGAACATTTTTATTGGGGGTTTTTGAGCCTGGAGCACTTCTGGCAACTGGTGGAAAGCATTCCATCATGAGAAATGGAAAAAAAGACAAAGCACAAGGTGCTGTAATTTTTATTTTTTTCCTAATTTAAATTAAAATACCTAGTACTGAGGATTTCTGCTCACTGAATATTTTGCACAAACATTCAGTACAGTACTTGTACAGCAGCACAGTTAAACTCCAGAAGTTGAGTTTTGCAATCTGCTGTCAGAGCTTCTTCCAGGAAAGAACAGATTTCCTGTCTCTTAGTTATTTTCATGTTTCCCCTGATATTTTCATTGATATTCAATGATAATTATTTTCCTTGTTTCAAATTTTATTCAATGATAGTTTCTTTTTCTGGTTTGTCAAAAAAGCTATCCTTTTGTATGAACTACGGCACATGGTTATGAAATAATTATCCATTTCATCTTCATTTATATCTTTCTTCTTGGCTATTTTAGAAATAAAGACATTTTTGAATCTCTTTTATTTTAACATTTGTTATGAATTGAGCCCACTTGGCACCTTGCGTCCTTTAGAAGGCCCTTGCTCTTGAAAGAATTCAGATATTTTTTTATTAGCTTAGATTTTTTTAACTTCCATATATGAATTGCAGATATCTCTTTTGAATTAAAGTTTATTGAATGATCACTTATTTTGCAGTTTATAAGATGACATATTACAGCTGGTGAATGCAGAAGCAGCATAATCCATTTTGAATTCTTTTTCTCTCAGGATCTTTTTCCCCTCTTACAAGTAATTAGCTAAATTTCCATAGGTGCTGTTGGGTCAGTTTACAGTCATGGAGTTATTCACTGTATCTGACCCCCCTTATTTTTGTGCCAGGCGTTGCCTCACCAGTTTAGCCATTCATTCAAGTCTATTTTAATTTTCCCTCAGCAAACAGCAAATTGATATCAGTTGACAGTGACATTTTCCACTGGTACTTTATATCCACAACATTCCACATCACACTTGTGTGGAAAACCTTACTTTTATGTGTGATCATTACCAGTTATCTCTTTGATTATCCTCGGAGTGAATATTGGCCAGTTAGTGATTTACATTGCAAAATGTTGTAACTGTTCACCTACAGAAGTGGGTAACTCCTGAATTTTCCCTGTTTTTCTTAGTGTCTCAATCTTACTGTCATACTGTAAATCCAGGAAGATTTTCTGAAAAAAAAAAAGAACATTACTGAGAGATTTGGACATTTTAAGTAATGGTCTTGGTCAAAGTTCTGAACATCTACTGCTCTTTAATATTTTTATTACAATACATCCTCATGATAAGGAAAAAAGAGTTATGTATCTTTGGAACAGGAAATATGCCTAGAAAATTTACCTTAAATCAGACATAAATTAGACTTTACCTAGATTTCCATTAAGAATAATGGGCTGGAGTGCATTTACTTTAGCTGGATTCCAGACACTCACCAAAGCCTTCTACTCTCCTGTACAGCTGGACAGGGGAGAGAAAATATAATGAAGATTTCATGAGTTGAGATAAGGACCAGGAGATTTCACTCATAAAATACTGTAATGGGAAAAATGGCTAGAATTAGGGATATTAATTGAATTTATTACCAACAAGATCATAGCCGGATAATGAAAAGTAAAATAACACATTAAAAACACCTATTCCCTCCTGCCCCTCATTTCCAATTCTACCTCTCCCCCCAGAGAGATGGGGAGTGGGGGCTATGGTCAGTTTATCACATGTTATTGCTGCTGCTGCTCAGGGAGAGAAGTCCTTCTGCTGCTCCAGCATGGGTCCCCACAGGGTCACAGGTCATACCAGAAAGCCTGCTCCATCATGGGCTCCTCTCTCTGTGGGTCTGCAGGTCCTTTCCCTGCTGTGCATACACTTCCAGGAGCCTGCTCCAGCTTCACAGCCTCCTCTCAGGCATCCACCCACTCTGGCATTGGTCTCCTCCCTGGGATGCAGGTGCATCCCTGCTTCCCCATGGAGCTCCATGGGCTGCAGGGATACAGCTGTACCACCATGGGCTGCAGGGACACAGCTGCATCACCACAGCTGTACCACAGGCTGCAGGGGTACCTCAGCTCTGGCACCTGGAGCAACTCTGGCCCTTCATTCTCCACTGACCTTGGTGTCTGCAGAGTTGTTTCTCTTACATATTCTCACCCCACTCTACTCTGGACACAATTACTTCTGTGATTTTTCCTTCTTAAATCTGTTGTCACAGAGGTGATTAGCCCAGCCTTGGCCAGCTGTCTTGGAGATGACTGGGATTGACTCTGCCAGAATCTTCTCAAGGATGCCACCCCTGTAGCCCCCATGCTATTTAACCTGGCCATACAAACCCAAAACACAGAGCCATAAGCATCTGGCAAGAAGTACCTGTATTTAGATACCTACATTTATACATCTGCATGTTAGCCAGAGCACCAAATAGCCACAGTCCAACCCACCTGCAGAGTCTGTCTTAGCCAGCATCATAAAAAATGAAATCAGCCACTGCTGAAATGACCTCCAAGGAGACTGGATCGTGTGGAATGTCCTTCTTAAACCAATTGTTACCATTGTCATTGCTCCTGAGAAAAGGCAATAGCTGAGCAGACTCCCAGGTTTTTGTTTGTTTCATCATTTGCCTTGGCTGTATCCATTCCTACACATATTGCAGTTATTGGGAAGTTAAGGTAAATCTTTCACCCTTTCTGAGATGTCTTGAATTAGCAGAACTCTAGTAATTGCATGGACTCTAATAATTTTATATTATTATTATGTTTTGCAGAAAATTCCAGGCTTGTGCCTGGAAATTTTTTTGATCCTGTGAAAAAGGCAGCACAAGCTGAAGTGCTGCATTTAGAGCAAGGTGACCTCTTTACTTGGCATCAGCTCTAAATCAGTTGTTTTTTTTAACTAGCTGGTTCACAAGATCTGCTTCTCTTTTCTCTATCATGTTGGAGACCAAACCTCCCTTGTGCCATCCTTCTCCACTTAGAAAAGTTGTATTTGTTCTGAGTCTGGAATGGATTAAAATAAAAACTTTCTGAAGTTTTCATGTCACTGTTCAGGTTTTTCCAAACATTAAATGAATTATAAAACAGTTTCCATATATATTTTCATGAACCATATCTTAAGCCAAAACTGATTGGCTGGAAGAAAGGAAAAAAAAAAAAAGCCCTGAGAAAGAGAGGCAGAAAACTTGACTGTACTTGGAGACCAAGTTAATAATTTACTCGGAAGCAAAACTTGAGATGAGCTCTTTTGGATGCTTCCAATGTTTCGTAAAAGCATTATATTGTATTGTCTGTTATAATTTTTATTTCATGGTTGCAGCTTACTCGAATTTCTAATATGTACTCTGTTAAACCTCTTCATCATGCCTATCCTAGTCCAGCTTCCAAAGCAATATAGTAGAGTATGAGAGCTCATAAGCTTCTCATATATCCCTTAAATCTGCAATATCCAAAAGCTAGTAATTTTCCTCGCTGTGCATACACTGAAAATCTTATTTTTCTTTGTGTTCAAAGACAAGTTCTATGCTATATGCAGGGGCTTTTTGTAAAAGGATGAAGAAAATTGGCAAGATTTTCTACTGGTTTAAATTCAGTGCAGCTCATTTGAAACTAGGATGATACTGATTTATCTCAGTTGAGGGTATGGCCTTATATAACATAATATTCTAGAAAATACCTCTGAGAAAAGTAGCAATGAAGTAATATCACTGAGCATGAAGAAATAGCAATGAAGAAATATCAGGGGACATTTATTTTAAAGCACAATTCAATATATGCATCAATATTTAGTGAAAGGTACATGATTCTAGTACATGTGCTTTATTTTTATATGCTGTACTAATCTGTAATCCCTAGCCATTACAACTTCAGATAATTAGTGTCTTTAGAGCCTTTTCAAGATCTTTGAGTGGCTGGTGCTGCGTAGGTACACTAAATTGTTTTGTCTTGGTCTATTTAAATTATTTTTTCTTTCAGGCATTTGGAAATTCCCTTTGATAATTTGCCATGAGAGCCATGCAGCTCATGGCAAGGCTACATGAACAATGTAATGCAGAAGTGGGAGCCTGGATTGGCAGCCGCACAAAGAAGCACTCGGCCTCTGAAGATGGAATGAAACAGGTGGCATCTTTTTGACAAATTTTGAAATAAACTTTCAGAAATTTTCTTTTTTTTTGGTCAATGTTCATCCTTTTCCTACACTTAAGTTTTGAAACAAATCACAGCTTTGTGGCCAGACATTTGAAAACAGTTTTCTTTTGCCCTTTTCACCCCATGTCTTTGTTCAGAGTAACTAAACTCACAGTGAAGACAGTTTCAAATTTCCAAAGAAAGCTAATAGTTATATTTTCATAGTTTAATTAATTCATTCATGTTATACTTATTTTGCTATACTGTATTTAGGGGTGAGAGTTGAAAGGCAAGGTATGAATAGATGAAGGATATAATATCCAGATTTATCCGTAAAATTTTTTCAAAGTGCTGGCAAGTAAGGTTGAAATGAAACCCAAGTGGAGCATAGAAAATATTCAACCAGTGAATATTTTAACTGTGTCAAATTTTTCTGTGAAAAGAATTTTTTAGTAAGCTTTTGGACATTTAGAATGTCCAAATGGATTCATGAACATATATATTTTTTCTTTCCTTTTTTCCTTTTTTCTTTTTTTCTTTTTTTCTTTTTTTCTTTTTTTATGATAAGGAGATTTAATCTTTGAAATAAAAGACTTTGCAGACTACTTTATACAAATATCCATCGAGAGGAGCTTGGACAGAGCTGATTTGGGGTTGGATCACAGGTGTGGATTAGCCTGCCTCATGAGGTCTATTCCAGCTGTGTTTGCTGTTGTATTTCTGGGCGAGTGAAGACTGGTAAAACCCCTCACGTTTCTATACTAAATTAAGTGATGGTAAGACTCTGAGTAAATAATTGCCTCAAATTCTGGATTTCTAGTTCCTACATTTCTGAAATTTAAAGACTACTTTTGGGTTATCAGAAGTATTAAATTTTTGGACTTTACTTTTTTATAGAATTATAATGGAATGAAAACCATGATTCCGAGTTCTGAATAAACTCCATAGAAGCATTCAGTTGTTCTGTTTCTCGTTAGCAGACAGAAAATTGCACCTGTAAATGTAAAAATTCACTGATGTATCTGACTTCTTCTGGGGTCATAAACCATTGGTAAATGCTAAGCAATTTACTGAGCTACTGCATTACTTTTTCAGAATATGTGGTCTACAGCTAAAGAGGAAAGTGTCAGCATTCACATTTGAGCAACTTTCAACTACAGATTAAGTACCTCACAATTTTTTTCTTTTTTTCTTTTTTTTTCTACCACACAACTACCCCTTTGAAAGCATAAGCGTCATTTAATGTCTGTGTTTTACTAATAATGGGTTCTGTGAAAACCAAAAATTGTCGAGGTAAAGAGTATGACCTCCTCCATTCTCTCTTGAGTCCTGTGTTGCAGCACTGTACCTCATTTGTTAGTTTTCTGCACTTCACTGCAAAAGCTAATTACAGTTAAAATTAAACTCTATAGAGTGTGTCCTGCCACCTTTTAGCTGCTATACACAAAGAGGCTGATTCCTGTGTATTCACCTCTTGTTTAGAAGATTCATGTTTATCTAATGTGAAGTCAATATTATTGTCCTGAAAAGAGTTAGAGTATTGCTAACAATCCATCAGGGAGTGCTTCTTTATAGCACTGACGCTATGCTCTGGTGGCTCAGAAACCATTTAACAGTGCTGAGATTCTGATCTACCTTGGTGCATTAACATTCAAACCATCATTTATCTCTTCTTAAATGCTTAACAATAAAATAGCTCGTCGTGTTTAACAGTCAGGTATTTTGTAAGGGGAAGGAAGGAGAAAATGAAATACCAATGAAAGTAATGGAAAAAATACAGAGAAACATGAACCAAAATTTCTAGGTCTCCCTCTATGCAATACACACCACTATGTAATGTATAACATAGGAACCAGGAGGTCAGGGTGGCTCTGTTTCACTTAAAGTATATAAATTTATCTATGGATGAACTGGAAGCTCTATATGTTACCTTTATATTGGATGGAGAGAATTAGGCCTCCGGAACATGACTTATTCTAGGATGAGATGAAAGCTGCTTTAATTGATATTTTATCTCCATTGTCTCTAAGAGGAACATAGGCTGAGTAGCTGTGATTCCAGAATTGAAATTTTGAGGTATCCAAGTTAGGGCAGGTGAATTGAAGTGTGGATGTCTATTGCTTGCTCTGGTTTTGTGAGCGTGAAAAAAATCACTGAATTTTCCTTCTGTAATGTATAATCTGTTTTATTATTATACTATCTTTGTATTATTCTGTCCATGGCATTGATATTGTCCTCTCTAAACCATTTATGATATCCTGTATGTATGTAGCTACATATATATATTTGAAAAAAAAAAAAAGAGTGAAATAGAAACAGTAACACATTGTGTACTGGAAGAAAAATATTATATTAATAGTGATATGCTTGTATGTAGAAGAAGAACTACAGAAATGTTTAAATGTTTTTTGTGTTTTGTTGCACATAATAGAGCAAAGTGGGGCTGAAAGTTTAAGATCTGTTTCAAAGGATGAGTCTGTGCTGCAGAGTTTCCCAGAATGCAGAAGGTACCTGTGCTGGGCCCAGGAGCTGCCTCATCCCACAGCACAGCATCCTTATGGCATGATGGGGTGGCCATATCCTCACCCACCCTTTCCAGAACTACTGTCACCTGCTGTGGTCACCAGTCTGGTGAAGAAACATTTGAAACACAGAGAATTTCCTCTAGTGCTGACCAGGACAATTCCTCTTTATACAAGCTCAGTTTTTCCACAACCACAGGTGTTGTCCATTTGTGAGGACAGCCTGTATTAAAAACTTAGTGCAAGTAAAAAATGCAGATGTTTTAAAATTAATTCTGTGTAAATTTCTTATTAGATCTGTCTTTGTGATACCATTTTGTTATTATATTTTTTGGAGGGGTGGGAGGGACGAGAAGGGAGGATATTGTTTGGTTGGTTTTTAAACACTTATTTTTTCCTTGCTGTCCCATTTCCAGTTCAAGAAACACAAGAAGCACTGAGGAAATAAGGCTTCAACTGTGATCTCATTCTCCCATTGTACCTCCTTCAAGATCATTAGAATTGCTTCTGCTTTGCTGGAATTGGTTTGTGTGAGATTAGAGTCAGGCTTCACTGCTTTGTTTTAGACTGTCATTTTAAAAAAGATTTTAACTTTACACTGTTTATTTTTGTTGCCTCCTCATTTGTTTACTCATCTTTCAACACACTGTTTAAAGGATTTTACTAGAACAGAACAAGAAAAAATTACAATGATCACACAACCTGCTAATATTCTGCTGAATTACGAAAAGCAAGATTATTTTTGGTAGCAAAAGAACTTACAAACAGAGAGATATTTTGTCTGTTTGACAAACAGAGAGATATTTTGTCTGTTTGCTGTTAGCAATGTATTAGTTTTTCTGTTAGTAGATAATACTGTTGCATTTATTCTTTGATTTTAACAATGTCACATTCACACAACAAGGTCATTTAACCTGTGTTTGGTAGGCAAACACATAAAGCTGCAAGATAGCATGTAATGCAAACTATTTTCAAATTGGGTCCGGGAATTAGAATGACAGAATGAGTGAACTCCAGATTTGAAGAGCAAACATTTAATGTGGCATGTTCAGCATTGGCCAACTTGATTAGATTAAATGCCATATTTTCATGCAAGGTGTAAATATTGAATTACAGCTCTACGCTGTAGATCAAAGCTGTTTGCTTGGCTGAGATGATTAAATAAGGGTTAATAAATATAACCTCTGTTAAATCTTCTATAACCAAATTTATCTCTCAGCTTCACCTACCGTAGAATTAATAACTAAAGCTGGTAATTGTGAGCCAGAATATTTAGGCACAATATCTCTTTAGCAGAGTGTTTGATATTTGCTCAGAGCAAGAGTTATAATTGACTGACAGTCACAGCAAACGAACTGGTTCTCATTTGCTCTTCTGGACAGAGAAAGGGACAAGGGTCATCTGACCTTCTTGTTCTTGGTGTGCCAAAATGTGATATGACAATTACCAGGTGTGTGCAATTTCTGCTGCAAGGCATTGTGTGAAAAGGTTCAGGGCTTTGGCAGATACCCTGGTGCCTTTCACCAGGCAGAACTCACAGAGGGAGACTCCCACCTTTTCCAGAGCAGAAGACCCAATGAAAATTAGGGTGAGAGAAAGGCAGGAAAGGCAAAATGACTTTGTGAGGATGCTCTTCTTCTTGAATTTTGACCATTGAAGTTGTCTCATTCAGCAGGCAATAGACATCAATAGGCAGGGAATGACAAAGCTGAAAAATTCATATTCAGTGTCCCTGGCACCTTTTCTACTCTGTGGCCAGCTATCTTATTGTGGTGAGTTGGACCCTCTTTGCCTTCAATAGACAAGATGAGATTTCTGGAATTTCTATTTACTTATCAGCAGGCCTTAAAGAGATCTTTCTGTCTCTAAAATAGAGTTTGAAATACTAATCATACTCTACCAATCTTGACAGAATTTCTCATAAGACAAATAATGACATTAGAATGATGGATGGACTTTATCAAGGAAGATGATAAGCAAGTGCATACTAGTGTTGGCTGAGATAGGCAAAGATGGAGCATATATTGCATGGCAGCTCAGCCCCAGATTACAGGATAAAAGAAAGATGAATTATACAGTGCTAACCAGCATGCCCAGAATTTTTCAAAGTTTCTTTCAGAATTTGCATTTCACTACTTTGACTGGTGTCTGGCACTAACAAATTTTCAGAAAAATCACATCAAGCTATTTTTCATCCTTGAGAAGGGGAAAAATAGAACAATCCAAGAATGTTTGTCTTATCCACAAATCTTAAAAAGCCCTATCTTAGAGAAAGTCCTAAACCAGAAAAAACCCACAGAATATCAGACTCTTCCTGCACATGGTAGATATTCTGGCTTTACCTGTGATTGGTATTAGAACGATTAGACTGTCTAATAATTATTATGGTATCAGATATAAATATAAAGTATTGTATGGAAAAAGAAGTGTAACTGTGGGAAAAGTGAGTTCTGTCATTATAGCAAGCTTACTATTACATCCTGCTGCTGCTTTTAACAATTTTGGCGACAGTGTTAGGGATAGGTTGCTTTGCTCTCTCAAACTGAGTTTAGGTTATAAACCCTACACTCCATGAGTAGAAAATTTATTGCATTTTAGATGGGGAAAATATACTCTATGCCTTTCTTCTCCTTTCTTCATGAAACCCTATTTTGGAATAATGTCTGTGCATGTGCAGTGTGATTCAGCTATGATAAGCCTGGAAGGGGGAAAGGGAGAGGTGAGGCACAAAGATTTAATGGCTCTGCAGGAACTCAGCAGCTTGTTAAGGCAGTGATGTGTAGCATGGGCAACAAAAGGCAGCCAGGCACAGCAAAAAGCATGGTGGCAAAGCTAGAATTGTGACTGCAAAGATCTGGCATTCAAGTCATGACTTTATTCCCAGAAAGACAAGCAATTACAACGTGAAAGACCTGCAACAAAAGCTTGACTTGCTTCAGCTGGGACAGCCTGTTTGGATTTTGACAAATGAACTGATGTCCATCAGCCTGCATGAGGTAAAGGACTGTGATACTTCGGGGACAGCTGGGTCTGAGGTCCTGGAGGTGCAGGACTGCAAGAGAACAAGAAGGAGCAAGTGGGAAGAATTGAGGGAACTAAGTAAAGGAAATGCATTCAGAGCAGTGCACACAGCAACCGAGCCTTGTGGCAAAATTGCTTGAGTGACAGACTGCCACCTCTGTAGTGCCAAACAAGGTTCAAGTTTAGTACTAACAGCACTTCTGATCTGCCATAACTAAACCAACAAATGTGACAAAAAGATCAGGAGTGGGAAAAAATTATGTTAATATAAAAATGGCCAAAAAAAACCCCAACATAACTATAGTTCTTTAGGTTTTAGGAAGTTTTTCATAAGAATTTTTATCCTAAAAGGGTGACTTGCAGAAAGGCACAGTGTTTCATTATGCATAAGAAGGAAATATCAAAGAAATAGGAAGAAGTAATATAGTTTTTATAATTCTTTTAAGAAAGGAGGATAACGATAATATATTTACAAAAGAGCAGTTTTTAGTGCACATAAATTCAAAGGACAGGGTGGAAGTTTCAGTAGTAGGGTCTATATTATTTTAATGGAATGCAAATGACTATTTTTAACACATGCACCTAATAATTCAGAGGGTGTTGTCTTTGATGAGGCCTTCTGGGCAATTTCACAGGAAAGGTGGAATATTTCTGTCACATAAGAGAACTTCATCTGCACTTCATTCACTGAAAAATATAAAGATGAAAAACTGTCCTTCAGTCAAAGAAGGGAAGATAAAAGATTTAGATAATGGAACTAAAGCTTGTGTGTTGCCAGAGAGACAGGATTCTGCATGAAAAGGATTGTAGTTAATTCCTCCAGGCACACACAGTTCATATTTCTGGCAAGACAGCCAGACATACTGGGTGCATGAGTAAAAGAAAATACAACTGGTGTGTTACAGACACACAAACACGAGTATTTGTGATAAACACACCATACAAATATCTAATGTAACAATGTGATAATTTTAGCACATTTTTGCTAATTTCTGAGAGCAGTTCATAGAGGATTATCACAGAGCATTATAATAGAGGATTGGGGGTGCTGGTGGGTGAGACATGATCTGGTAGTGGCACTTGCAGTCCAGAGAGCCAAACATGCCCTGGGCTGCATCACAAGCAGTGTGGCCAGCAGGTGAAGGAGGGGATTGTCCCCTCTATTTGCTCTGGTGAGACCTCACCTGGAATACTCTGCCCAGCTCTGGGGTCCAGAGCACGAGAAGGACCTTGCACTGTTTGAGTGAGTCCAGAGGAGACCAGGAAGATGATTAGAGGGATGGAGCCCCTCTCCTGAGAGGGAAGGGTAAGAGAATTTGGATTTTTTAGCCTGGAGAAGAGAAGGCTGTGGAGTGACCTTATTGCAGCCTTCCAGTACCTGAAGGGAACTTAGAAGAAGGCTGGGAAAGGACTTTTTGCAGAGGTATGTAGTGACAGGGCTACAGGGAATGGCCTTAAACTGAAAGGTAGAGTTAAATTAAATATAAAGAAGAAATTCTTTAGAAGTGTTCCAGGCTGGGCTGAATGGTGTTTGAACAACCTGATCTAGTGGAAGTTGTCCCTGCCTATGGCAGGGGGGTTGGAATCAAATGGTCTTTAAGGTCCCTTCCAACCAAAACCATTCTGGGATTCTGTGACTGATTCTGTGACTGGTTCTGTGAATCTATGATAATTAACACTATTTGCCTTAGAGTCCTTTTTCTTTTCTTGCAACAAGATATGTTCAGTATTCACAGCCTAAATTAAAAATTGTTATTATGATATTGTGTTCATACAGAAATTAAACACAAGATAAGAGGATCTGTGAAAAACAAGTGAAGCCATATACCCTCTGTTTACAAGAGGTCATGCAGATAAAATTCATCATGATTAAATCTTTTGTGAATCCTAGTTTTTGACACTGCTGACACTGTTAGCGGAGCCAGCTTGACCCTGCATAGCCTACATAGGAGGACTCCACTCTAGAGTCCCTAGTTTTAGGTACTCTGAAGGATGCCACTGCTCTGCTTTCTTTGCATTTTCCCCTGTGACCAGTAAGAGTCTCCCTCCCCTTTAGGTATGTTTGCATCACTTTAAAAGTAGGAAATAAAAACCCGTTTAATCTAGCAAAGCAAAGGGTTGGGGTTTTATTTAATGGATACAATTTTTAAGCCTGTATCTGACAGGCAGACCTTGTCATTAATGCAGGGTTGCTTCTGAGGTGTTCTTCAGAGCTGCAACTATGGAGGCAATTCAGCTGCTGGTCCATCTGCTGTGAAGATGAGATATTCATGAACAGGTCTCTAGCTCATGGCTAGGGATACCAGAATTTTTCTGCATCTTTCCACCTACAGCAACACCTTTTGTCTCTAAATTTTTTATTTACAGGGACATACATTACTGTGTCTTTGATTAGAACTGCACATTTGTGAGACTGCAGATGAAAGATTTAGGGGGATTGTGTATGCTTTTTTTCTTTTTTTTTAAATTAAAAGATCTCTGATGTATGGATTCTTCTTTTGAAGTTTATTTTCTGTCTCTGTAGCAAACTGAGCTACAGAGTAACCTCACTCCTCTGCCTTCCAAGAGGGTGTGATGTGCTCCACCACGTTTTCTCATAGCTTAATTCTGCCTTACAATTATAATAAGTAGCAACTCTACAGCATCAACTCAGCCACCAGCTACTCACTCTCTGCAGAAGGCAGGGATGGAATATGAGGAAGCAAATGACAAATTTAACATTTAGAATGATTTTTCCAAATCAGATCACTTGTTTTCCCTTTTCCAGCTTGGAGTATTCTGACTGTCACAGACCAGCTGAAGAGATAGGCAAATTCTTCATTTCTAATTAAAAACAAACAAACAAAAAAAACAAACAAGACACTGATAACACAGGTATAACCGATAGTATCATATTTTATTGTTAAATTAGAAGCAGCACAATTTGAACCTAGTCCATATTGTTACTCCCTTCATATGACATTTAGCTGCAAGAGAAAGAAAACAAATTGATAAGAAAAAATCAATGTTGAATATTTAATGGACTAAAAATTTGCTAAGTGGTGATTTTTGAAGTTTATTACAAAAATGTCATATAATAATATAAATGCAAATAGGAAATTTTTAATAATCAGTGAATTCTCAGAGACTTGTTTATCACATTGTTCAAATTTTATCAATTATTTAACAGGAAGTATGAAAACAGTTTGTATAAATAAGTATATAACAAATATATAAAAAATGTAAGCAAATGAGAATGAAACTCGTGCTGATGTACCCGTGGTACAGGGAGATTTGGTATTGGGAAGAGTAACTTAGAAGAGAATTGTAAATCTATCATTCTGCCTAATTGCTGGGGATTGGAGATGGTGTTCTCCTGAGGTTGCTTTTAGCTTTGTAAGTCTTTGATTCTTTGCATGATTAAACAGAAAAAGCTCCCAGATCAACACTGTAGCTGCAAAGAACTAATATGCTCTTCAAATAACTTAAAAGGGGAAAACCTTAACATAATATAATGTTATATTTTTATATTAGTGTTCAATATAAACAAAACAAATAATATATTGATAACTTTGAGAAGTTTTCAAGAAGCAGCATTAAAATGACCACAGCATTTAAGATGTGCTCTAAAAAATGAAGAGCAGTCAAAATATGCATGTCTAAAGTTGATACATTCATGGGCTTGGTGATGGTGCCATTTCACAGTACTCCCTTTTCCCACCCCTTGATACCAAGCCCCATTGAGATATTGAAAAACATGTTTGTTCAACATTGCAAAGAACTAGAGCAGAACACTGGCCTAAAAAATGCATATTCCTTTCTCCAGGAAGAGAAGAACCCAGAATAAGCAGATGAGGAGGGAAGGGACCTCACATAACTGCTATTGTTTCCAAAAGTATAGCCTCACCTCCAAGACAGTCAAAATTATGTTTGATTTTCTGTTTGAGTAAGACTCATGCCTTTAAGAAAAATAAACAATGTGGACCTGAGTTTAATGTCAGGGAAAAAGGGCAGCCTGGATGCACTTTGAGAGATAGGATGTCGACTGTCATGCTGACATAGAGAATCACAGAGCATTCTGAGTTGGAAGGGATCATCAAACCCAACTCTTAAGTGGATGGCCTGTACAGGGATCACAACCTTGGTGCTATTGGCACCATGCTGTAACCAGCTGAGCTGATCTCAGGGCAGTGTCCTGACACAGAGCGTCATCCCAATGGCACTGCAGTGGGAAGAGAGACCTTGGCACATGAGAAATGCACAGTCACCAACCATGGGCATGTGCTGGATTCTGCACCTGGCACAGAGCTGTGTATATAAACCAGGGCATGGGAGGCTGGAAAACAGCAACACAGAGAGGGACCTGGGGGTGCTGGTCCATGGCAAGTTGAACATGAGCCAGCAGTGCCCTGGAGCCAGGAGGGACAGCCCTGTCCTGGGGACATCAGGCACAGCATCACAGCCAGGCAAGGGAGGGGATTGTCCTGCTCTGCTCTGAGCTGGGGCAGCCTCACCTCCAGTGCTGGGGGCAGTTTGGTCACTTCATTATAAAAAAAGACATTAAACTATTAGTGAGTGTCCAAAGGAGGGCAAAGATGGTGAAGGCCCTTGAGGGGAAGCCACAGGAGTGTCTGAGGTCACTAGGTCTATTCAGCCAGAAAAGAGAGACTGAGAAGGGATGCCATTGTGTTTTTCAACATCCTCAGAGAGGGAGTGGAGGGACAGGTACTGATCTCTGTGTTCCTGTGATCAGTAACAAGACTCAAGAAAACGGCATGAAGGAGTCAGGGGAGGTTTTAGGATGGATATCAGGAAAAGGTTCTTCACCCAGGGAGTGGTTGGGCAGTGGAACAGGCTGCCCAGTGAAGTGGTCACAGTGCCAAGCCTGTCTGTGTTCAAAAAGCTTCTGGAAAATGCTCTCAGGAATATGATTAAATTCTTGGGGTGTCCTGCACAGGGCCAGGAGTTGGACTTGATGACCCTGATGGGCCCCTTCCAACTTAGCATCTTCTATGAATACACACCAGGAATCTCTTAGATCAGAAGAAACATGTTTGAAAAGCAAAGAAAGGAGATGGGGTAGTGCTGCTGCTGTTGGGAGCACAATTTTATATGGTCCAACACATTGGCTGTCACACAGGCTGATATTAGCTACATCACCCTCCAGAGCTTGCTCACAGGGGGTAGCAGAGGGGCACTGCTGATCTTCCTGGTGACCAGCAATAAGACTTCAGGAAATGAAATGAAGCTGCATCAGACTGTACATCAGGAAGAGGTTTTTAACTGATGCAGTGGCTGGTCACTGGAACAGGGTCCTCAGGGAAAAAGTCACAGGCACAAACCTGTCAGAGTGCAAGGAAAGTCTGATGATACTCTTAGTGATGCAGCTTAGTGTTGGACACTCCTGCAAGAGCAGGGAGTTGAACTGTATGACCCTTATGGGTTCCTTTCAATGTGAGATTTTCTGGGATTCTGCAATTCATGCTGTTTTCAAAGACATAAATATTTTAATGAAGATGAGAGGTAGAAGGCTCGGGAGGTACCCAGAAGAGCAGAACAACTTTTTAAGGTACAATAGGTTGAAAGCAGCTGCAAGTACCTCTTTATGACTATTATTCATAATTTGCTACAGAATCCTGTTATACAACTTTGTATCTGGCCTCTTTCCCCACCAAGTATTACATGCAAGAAAACAGCTGGTCAATAAGCAGAGTGTGAGATCCTTCAGGCACCTGAAGATGCTGTATGAGGCCTGTGTATGGGACTCCCTAGAGAAGAGTATTTTATTCTACCATCCTGCTCTTATGCCATTACACAGAGGAAAAGCAACCTTGGCTCGTTATTGGAGCTGTTGTGCTTTGCTGTGTTCTCAGCCAGCACTAACTGCTGCTCAGTTGAGTTACATCCTTCCCATTCCTTATGTTCAGGACAGGGATGAATTAATTAAATCTTACAAATCCATACACTTTAGGACAGGGGAGAAAAAATGGAAGAGGAAAGGAAACAGCAGTCTCATTGTATCCTCTGTGGTATAATTTCGTATATTAATTGTCTCTCTACCTCTCTCTCCACTTCTTTAAAACATATGGTAAGGGCCATCATCACACAAGAAAAACCACTTAAATGGTATATTTGGTGCAGCATTCTAGCACAATGCTGTGCAGTAACACAGAATTTCTAAATTGCAGCATTATGAGCTGCACTCTGCAGCTTATCACAGACTGATTTTATTTATTATTTTTCCAAGATTCTCTTCTATAAGAAATAAAATCTTACAAGCATTACCTGTAATTGCTATTTAAGATTTTTCAATTGACACCATACTCTTAGCTGAGTCAATTAGCTGTGTGGAGTAAAACTTCAGTAGGTGTAGATGTAATTCCACTGGCTTCACTGGACTTGAAACAGTGATAACTAGATGAAGATGTCTCATAAATCAATACAATTTCAAATAGTTATTTTTCTGGGTTCTCTGGTGAAGCTTATCCACATTTTTTTCCAGAGAAGATTTTCTACAGCTGCTAATTTCTCATATGTCTTATACATATGTTCCTGTATGTCTCTGTAGATAAGGTGATGAAGTATTTGCCAAGAAGTAAGCCAGTAAAGGTTTTTAAGGCTGAATATGTGCAGTTCTGTATAATAAACATATCAATAAAAATATTTTAGTAATTGAAATTGTGTGGATATTCAGAAAAGTCAAGGTATATATTAAGTCAGTGATACTGTAGGTTTTTCTCAAGTTTTGGACAAGTCTTATTCACCCTCATCTAGTTTATTATTCACTCTAGTCCAGTGCAGCTGTTGGTGCCATCATAAGACACAGGATTATGAAAGCATTAATAGGATGATCTGGGGAAAAATGACAATAGAATAAACCTGTTATTTTTCAGAGGCCTTGCAGGGCCAGTACAGACTCTACTCTTGTAGCCCAATCAATACAGTGGTGCCATTGCTCAAAGCAGGAATGCAAGCAGGGCCAAAGAAAAGAGGAGATATTGGAAGGTTTGTGACCACCTCACTTAATTGCATGAGTTTTTAATTAAATATTCTTATCATTGTTAATGGATTAAGTTATTTAGTTAGCTAGATTAGACTAATAAATTATTGGCTTTGCATACCAAGCTTGTTCTTTTTGCCTATAGTAAGATTTTAAGTACAAAAAAAAAAAAAATACAATTAGGCAACTTAACCTATAATTTAGAGGCAAGAAATTGAGAGAACAACACATTGAGTAGGTAGAGTTTGGGCTTTTAAATTTTTTTTCCTGCAAATAGTTAAGTTTAATCTTCATTTGGTTTGCACTGGAAAATATGCAGAATTAATGCAATAATTCCAGATTTTTTAAGGACGAGAGAACAATTGCTAAGTCATAAAAGTAACACACATTATATGGAATAAATATTTCACACACATTGTAAAGAGAGGAAACTCAGAGTCTTAAATTACTTCTCCACTTATCTCAAGCTAATATTTGTGTAAATCTTTTATGACTAGCAACTGCAAACATTCACCAAACACTGTAGTCATTCTGGTCAGTGACTATATAATTATTGATGGTAAATTCCAAGAGATGCTGCTAAACATATGGTTTAGCACTTTGAACTATTCTGCAGCATTCTTGTACCTGCAAGGCTGATCTCCAGTGCCACTGAAATGCCACCCTTCAGTGTTCTTTTCACTCAGTGTTTTTACCTTTTCACCTCCATTTTTCCTTTTGAAACCTTGAGCCAACAATTGTTTCTGTCTCAATAAAGGCAGTTTTGTCTGTGTCTTTTCTTCTCTTGTAGGGATCCAGCTCACATGCTTCCTCACTCCTTGGCAGCACTACTGCCAGTTTCCTCCAGTCTCCTGTACTTCCCTGGGCCATGGAGCACAGGTAGTTCAGCCCCTAGGCTTAGGGTTAGTGGACAATGTCCTTCTATCCACTCATGCTGAATTCCAAGATGTGGGCTCAGATATCTGTTTTGTTTTTTTAGACTTGAGACTATGTCTTTTTGCCTCTTCTGTGAGACATACATGTTGATGGAGCAGCGTGTATAGAAATAACTCCTCCCCCTTTGGCTTTTGAAGCTCCACAGTTGTGAAACCTGGCTGCAGGCAGCACCTCTCTTAAAAGCTGAGCAGGTTTTACCTGTGGGATGTGCCCTTTTTGATATTTCCTACTTTTTTGGACTCTTTGGTTGACTAACTGAGAGTTTCCTTAGGGGCTGTCACCACCACCCTGCTGGCAGAGCTGTGATGCACAGCCTGCCTTGGGATCCCCACAGGCAGCAACACCCAAGAGCTCTGAGCACAGCAACCCACCATCCTTCCCTTGAGAGTCCAACCCTGAATTAAATACATAATTAACTAGATGAGCATGCTAGTAATCATCTGGGTATGGAGCAGTCTCACTTTCAGCGTGCAAATACAGACAATATATATACATGTGTTTTAACGCATGCATTTAATGGCATTTGTGCCTACAGCCTTAATGATTTTGGTCCAGTGTTAGTCATGCTACATCACAGACATAATAGAGAGATATCTCAAGAAATAGCAGGAGGTTTCCAATTCAAACTAAATTAGAATTCTAAGACTGCCATGATCTTTGTGGAGCTTTGGCTGCTTTATTAAGTACCCACTTAAACTTACACCAGACTAATAATGCATTTGCTCAGCTTGAGAGTCTTCACAATGAGGAAAAATGTATTACAAAAATCTTTGTTTTAATTTATTCTAACAATTTTCAGAAACTGCTGGAATCTCACAGGTGGGATCCTGAATAAATTGCTGTGTCTGCCACTGCTAGTAATGCAATGGAAATGCTTTTAAATGCTTTTTTTAGATTTAATTTGGGGTCTCAGTTGGCCACTATGCAATTTTAATTCTTTGGGTTAAAAAGAAGGACTAAATTTCATACAGTGATTGAGAAGAGATGTGTGAGCAGCTTATTCTGTGTTCATTAGGACTCATCCATGGGAAGTAATAAAACTCTATCACTGGACTGATGGAGATGGGAAGGGCTGCCATAGCCTGATGTGTTGGGCAATGAAAACAAATCTTTCAAAACTTCTGGCTCTGTGCTATATTTTTTGGAAGAAACTATGTTTGTCTTTGTTGACAACCAAATGTTTTTGGGTAAGACTTCAGTGAAAATGTCAAAATAATTGTGTAAAAGCTCTGAAAATTCCAAGAAGAATGATATAATTACTAGGCTTGGGGAAAATACTTCAGTCCTTTCATCACAATTTTCTCTCAGCCTGGTCATATAGGATGAATGTAGAATAACTTCAGTACAGATAATATGAAATTGAAAATTTAAAAAATGAAATTAAAAAATATTTTTGATTGATTTTATTTGGATTTCTTTTGGATTTCTTAATTCACAATATTTTTAGAGTTTTGAATCTTTTTTCCTGGCTTAGGATTGTAGATTATTTTAGAATCCCACAGTTTTTCTACGTGATTTCTCTTTTATCTGTTGCTCCTGTGGCCTGAACATATCTCCTCTTTATTAGATTCTGTTTTCTATTTAATAGGGGTTTAGTGGATGTTCATCTGTTCCATTTAAAGTCTTTCTTCATTAGGACTTCCTTTGAGAGAAGGACTTATTACACTCAGATATATAAACTTAATGATATCTAAAGCTTCTTGGTAAGGCACCTGGAGGAGAAAAAATAAGTGGGAAGCACGGCAAGGAGAAAATTAATTCAATAACAAAGAGTACAAAGTCAAGAATTTAGGGACAGTAGAAATTACTGATGTAAGATGGTAGGTTATTTTTTGGAAACAATATAAAAAGAGAAAAATAGTTGATCAGTAGATCATTGTATAGAGATACAGGTGTACCAGAGTTATAGTTCAAGGCACCAAAGTGACCTCTTTGAGGTTGATCATCACTGCTGGCACTCAGGAAGGATGAGTTATAACCTAAGAGTTTGAGGAAGAACTATGAGTATGATCAGAATAGAGATGACACGGCAATTCCTTTTTTAATTTAGCAAACTGAAAAAATTCATGGGTTAGAACTTGATATTAGTTGGTTCATCATAGTGAGCACTATATAGCAAGAAGAGCTCTTTGAGTTAAAAGACATAAAACAAATGTGTCTGAACTATATATGAATAAATTTAGTTTGGACTTCTGGAACTTTTCTCATCATCAAGGCACTAAAGGCATGAAGCAATGTCTCTGTGATGGCCTGAATTGGAGCTCTGCATAAGGAGTAATAATGTGTAATTTTGTCACTTGACAACGAAATTTGATCCAGCATGTTCTTTGTCTCTTTCCAGTCTCAACCCTTTTGTCCTACACCATAGAATGCTTTGGTCTTTTATTTTATTGCAGTGACAGTATACATACTCTCTACTTGCAGTGACCACCTGTATAAGTGTGTGTGTGTGTGTGTTTCTTCTTGAAGTCATACCACATCTTCTTTATAAGTATCTTCATCTTCTTACTGCTTGGCAGCTGCAGTAAAAAGTACCATCAGTTTTTCTTCTTTTTTTTTGGCCAGGAGACCAGGAATGGAGATTCTGCTGCTCTCTGGCTGCAGTGTTTACTGAAGTCTACAGAAAGTCCTCTCTTTCTGCTGACTGTGCACATTGCTGTGCAACAGCAGAGGATTTCCAAGCTCTTTTCCTCAGACACTCAAGGAGCCATCACTCAACCCCATTCAGCATTCTTGCTGTGTGTTGCTTGTCTACAAGTTATTTGGGAGAAAGAGAAAATGGAGGTGGAAAGTGGCATGGCTCGTTGCTAATAAGAGTACTAGACATAAAATGGTGAAAGGCAGGCTGGGGTCCCCAGTTTATACATGTTGATTTTTTTAACTCCAAAACACTTAATGATACATTTTATTTTTCATAAAATACTTATTTTGGCACATTTAGTGGAGTGCATTTTAGGGAAAGTTTGTTTCTGGCTTTCATCATTCAGGGAAAAGAAAACAAAGAAGGATGTTATAGTACTCTAGAGATTAAAATACTATTTGATACATGTGTATGTCCTAGCTAATCTTTTTAAAACTCGTAATTTTTTAAGCCACACTAATGATTTTTAACTAGAATTCCCTATGCAACTTGCTTTCTGCTGTGCTAAGCAAGCAGGCTGCACTGGCCCATGAAGGAAACAAATGAGAATAGAAATGTGTGAGTGTGTTTTAAAATGCAGCCCATGTAAGGGAAGAGTTCCTCCTGTGTTTGCCATTAGTGACACAAACAATTCAAGAGAGAAGAACATCTGGAGGCTGTCTCCAGTAATCAGGTATCCAGTGGCAGCTGGTAAGATAACTCTCAGTGAGAAACAAATGAAAACCATGTCAGACACATATTCTTGGTAATTAATATCACAGGATTAGATTGCAAGAACTACTGATTTTGCTTCCTTTATTTCATTGCAGCAGTATCCAAAAGAGAATAATGCACACCTCCATAGAATTGTGGCAAAATAATTACAAGCTGATTACTCATTTGTTTTTGGCCACATGAAGAGTTGTTAAATACTACTGAGAAGGTAACATCCTACTGACACTTCAATGTTTTTATTTCTTAATATACTGAACTTCTAGAAGTTCAAACTGTGTTTAACTAAACACTTTTGCATTTTTCACCTGTAACTGGCTTTGAGAAGAATTACTACCTCAATACTAACAAATGTACTAAAAAGAGTTACACACTTGGTAAAATTGTGTCACTCATAGTTTGATGCTTTATGACAGGAAATGCCATGAAACATCTAGTCTAAAGCAGCCCTGTTAATTTGATGGTTATGCAATGAACATTACCACATCATAAAATAATTTAGAATGGAAGGGAGCTCAGGTGGTCTCCACCTCCCCCAGCATTCAGAGGTTGCTCAGGGTTTTATTCTTTTGCTCAGGGAAAACTCTCAGGACTGGAGGAAGCACAGGCTGTTCCACAGACTGACCACCTCCATGTAAATGGGTTTTCTCCTTCATTTCCACATGGTTTCATTTGCAGAATCTTGGATTCCTCAGATGAATACCAGTGCACAAAATCACAAAATGTTTAAGGTTGAAATACCCTGAAAATATGTACTTCAATAAAGAAAAATATATTGACCTGAATCAAACAACACATGATATAAAGATATTTCTATGGTTTATGGAAATGCCTTCTTTTTTGTCTGTTGCTGAATTTGAATGCAATATTTTCTTTAATTTTGGACACCACTGACAAATTGTACACATTTCTGTAGCAGAATCAATTGGTTTTGACCCAACTTTGAGTATTTAGGAATAATATCAGAAAGATCCTTCATAACAAAAAATTCATGTCTCCAGTCGCACTCATTGGGTTTGAAAATTTAAGTAGCTGGAAAATATGGTGTGTCAATAAGTTGAACTACTGGAGACTCATTTCACACAATCTGTTTTCTTTGGGTTTTTGGGAGGTTTTTTTATTTGGGGGGGGGTTATGAGAGGTTTATTCTGGGTTTTTTGGGGTTTTTTTTGATGGGTTTTGCTTTTTTTTGTATTTTTGAGGTTTTTTGGCATGCTAAAACTTGTATTTTTAAACATTTCTAAATTTTTTAACCACTTTTCTGTGATATGAGTTTGTCTTTTAAGCTGAAGTAATACAGGAACAAAACATCACCTTCAAATGAAACCAAGAAAATAATCCTTCACCCTGAAATGAGCTTAATTTTAAGAAATATAATAATTTATTGATTGTTCCATTTTTGAGTAGATATAATCAATGGATGTCATTTTGCAGAAAGGGTACAAGATGTTTTTTGTATACGATGTATTTAGTTGCAATCCATTGAAAACCATCTCAGAAAGACAGTATTTCAAGTCTTGTGCAGCATATAATCATTATTTTAAAAAGGATTCATCATACTGCTTGGATGAAAAATTCACACCAAACAGACAGTATTTAATGAGTAAATCAATAATGTTCATTTCAGGAAAAAATTAGGTATGGAATATAGCTAGGGAAGATAATAAAGCAAGATCAAATACTAAACCTCAGAACTGATGACCCATTAGGGATAATATAATTTACTTCAGTATCAAGCTGAAGTACATTAGGAAACTTATATCACAAAATTTGCAGTGTAAATGCAAATTCAATCTAATTTCTCATATGATTAAAGCTCAGAGAGAAGGGAATTCTACTATAGTGTTAAATAACAGTACATCAGTGAGTTACACTGGATAGGAATAAGCATAAAAGGTTGGTGCTTATTATTAATAAACTGCTATATAAATATATCTTATTGGTCAGGGAGAAATATACAGGTCTGTTCTCAAGCACAGTTCTGTTCAAAGATATATGTGGCTTGCTTTAGCTTAGAAATGCACTTTGTTGCAAATATCAGCCTTTTTATTTGTCTATCTGTTTTTTTTTCCTCATTTATGTTGCAGAGAACTGTAATTTGAGAAAGTGGGAAATCGAAGTTTCATTTCACAGGGGATTCTTCCCAGACAGCCTAAACTGCTAAAACTCTTCCACCTCCATGAACATAAAAACCTCCAAAAGTAGAGTAAGAGCAGTGAAACTTCCTATATCCTTTAATTAAATCCCATTAAAATCACTGGATAACAGGGGCAATTTGATATGGGAAGAAAGCTGTTTTAGTCTTCCAGTCATAAAGAAGACTTGTCCTGACAGAAAAACTGTCAACCACACAACTTGACTGTGCAGGGCATGATAGACAGGACTGGCTGCCATACTTTCCTATTCACACTTCCTGTGCTTATGTGTGATTTCTTAAATAGCTCCAAGCGAAATCTAATTTTATTTTATATGGTTGTGCACATATCTGCTGCTCCTTTGTGCTATCACTTGAGGGTCACCTGAGAGATATAGTTAGAAAAATCTCTGTGTAGTGAAAATATCCCCCAATCTGTACATGAGTAGGAAAGAGTTTGAATCTCTTCTGAATCTCTGGAGAGCCATTCAGCTTGAGAAATACAAGAATATGTTGATATGTCTCATAGGGAACATAATAAATGCTGCCAGCATAACTCATAAAAAAAAAATAATAATGTAAATCACATTCTGTGTTTGGCAGCATTACCAGCTGCTGCTGAAGCACAGGGGTTCAACTGGTATATACCTGTAACCCTGTTCCCTGAGCATGGTAAATATTGATGAGGATCATTTTTAGACCATGTGCATTTTGCCCACCACTGCATTAATTTGTAGATGTCCCATCTAAAGTCATTGATCTGCTTATGATTTCTCTATTTGCATTACTATTCTCAAGATGTTTCCCACAAAGGTAAGATACATGCAGGGGTGCCATCCTCCTGCATACATGAGCCTTCAGGTGTTTGACCCTTCATGTTGGGAACCTCCAAATCTTTTTGTCATTGCCCTGTGGTCAGGGACAAGTCAGACAACAGCTCTTGTTGAAGGCTGCCTTAGACCCTGGTTCCATTCCAGAGGAGTGGGCTAACTTTCAAAAGGCAAAGGGGAGAGGAAATAATTCCACACTGGGAAATTAGGTGTAAGAAATGTGTTTTGTTTCATAAGAACTCCTTGGATTGGAAGGAAAGCCAGTTGGTCCTAAATTCTTATCTTATGGTTGGACATCAAATGCTGGCTGAGGTTGTAAGTTTTCAAGGATTTAAGTCTTTGTCAGCAGCATGACTTTCTTTTAGGGAAGGCAAAACTAAGTTACTCAGAGAATTGTGAATATTTGTGGTGCAGCTGGTACCCCACACAAGCCACAGTCTGTGAGGATAAAGAAAAAATGGGTGTGTCAAAGTATTAGTTCATTTTCAATTAAAACAGTAGCCCTTGAATTTTACATGAGAATAACAGCTTTGTTTTCTGTTGATTCTTCTTTCTGCCTATTATGAAATACAAAACCTGTAAGAGGATCAAAGGAAATATTGCAAAATTCTAAGTGTAATTGAATGAGTTGGTGGAAATCAAAGAATAGAAGATAAACCCATTTACTCTTCTGTACATATTACAGCTGTATGCAACATTTATAAAAAAATGTAATAGCAAATATTTTCCTATTGTATCTCAGATATACAATTTATTTATATTCTCCCATCATCAGTTGTTGCTCCAAGCTAATCTGGTTATTGCAGTTTTATGTAAAATATTGCATTTTCTATTTTGGCAGGCCTCAAATGATCTTTCTGATATCATTTACACTGAGCTATTTGTTTATTTGAAGAACCTTGGAATAAATTATGCTCTCTTTTAGCAGGATGTGATACTATGTAGATAATTTTGATACAGAAAAAATGTAATACAAGTATGGGGTTTGAGTGACAATGCAAAATTTACACAATTACCAGCAAGTTTTCTTTATAAATAACAGTACAGGGCTGTCCTGGTAATTTTTCTAGGTATTAATTATTGTAATAATTGCTCACCTGCAGAAGTCATTAGGTGATGGACAACCCATAGTTATGTTGTACAACCATGACAGGGGAGCCTGAAAGGATTAATTGCAGCATGCTATCAAAGCAATGGCATCTCGAATATTGCAGAAAAATATGATCATGTTTATAGTAGGCTCTTTTCCTTTTTGCTTGCATTTTTATAATATGTAAGTTTAATCTCTATGAAATGCAAAGAAAAATCCCCTTTTTTGTAAAATAGACTTTTAAGTCCTTTAACCTGTAAGCTCCTTTTACTCTAACTGGTATTATAATAATTTTCTGTGCATCCCCTTTTAGTACTTTCAAAGCTGCATCTCATGCCATCATTTCAGATATAAACTGTCCTCCATGCTTGAGCTCAGCTCTGTCTTTTGTCATAACTGCAGCAGATCCTTCGTTATGGTTCCAGGGACTGAAGAGGTCCTGGGAAAGCTCTATCCAAGTACAGCCAAGCCATGAATGTGGGTGAAAAGCAGTATAGATTATGCAGGCTAGAATATGGGGGCTGGAATATTTATGACTCTCCTTCTTGGAGAATTTTACAGTGTTCAAACAGAAGATGCACCAGTTAGAATCAAAACGCTTTTTTTACTCATAAATTGTATAAATCTGTTCTGAACATTTTTAGTGCACATTTTACTGTTTGTGCTCTTTTTATGATATTTTGAAAGATCTGACTGTTGATGATATTATGATAATGTGAAACTAAGGGCTGGATTCTCCAATGTGACTTCTTATAGCTCCTTTGAATACCGGTGACACTCCTTGTGACAGAAAAATTAAGGACAGGAGGTTTTCACCACCATTTAGAGAAGTATTCTTCTCAAACCAGCTCAGATGTCTCCAAGAGGCTCAGGTAATGAAAGTGAGTCCTTATTCATCATACATGGTAAGAGGAGGCTAATTCATTACACATGGTAAGGGTTAGAAGGTCAAACTACTCAAGAACATTTTCACTTTCATCTTTGTTCTTCTTGGTGCAACTTCACTGATTAAAAATAGTATCAGTCCAATGAGAGGTGCATTTAGGGCTTTTTTTGTCAAGATTGGTTTTCATCAGTTTTAACAACCTTTTTTTAAAGACTGGAGCTTCCTTAAAAACAAGTGGAACAAGAGAATTGCACCTGTCATTCACAGCTAACAATGATTTACTTGTCTGCACGTGAATTAATATGAAAACATACTTAAAATTTAGCTTTTTGTTAATTCATAACAAAGCGAAAGACTTGAAAATTCAATTCAGATAAATAACTTACTAAATGCTTTACAATATAATTTTTATTTCCTAAGAGTGTTTCCATGGTTCATTTCATCTTTTCTTTATTTTTAAATGTACGTCTTTCAGAGGCTTTCTATGTCTAATTCAGAATCTATGGAAGTTTTCATTAAAGGATAAGATTGCATAGTCATGTAACAGTAGCAAGTGATCACTTGAAATAATTTATAATTTGGCATAAAAATATGGTTACCATTTTGGTATTTAAAAGCTATTAAAACTGATCAACTCATGAGAAAGGTTTTCATCTCTCTCAAGTAATATTTTAGTAAAAATAATTCCACCATTAAAATTTATTTATTTTTTTTTTCAGCACAAAGTGCAAACTTTTTATTCATAAAGATGAAAGAAATGGCAAAGTGACCATTCTGAAATATCTTCCTCTTATGCTGTCCTTAATCTGGAAACTGGAATATTAGTTTAGGAAGGTCAATATTTTTATTAATTTTCTGCCTTGCAGTTCGCTCAATAGCAGGCATAAAATGACGCACCATTTTAGACTTGCATTGGTAGGAAAATATGCTAAGGCTCATAATCTGCATTTTTATTTGCACAGATAAAATCTTAATGGCATAATCAGCATTCAGCTGTCTGCTAGGGGCAGGAGATTTCATAGATCTCTTCCCATCCTTTAAGTGAGACCCCAGCCAATGAACTAGTGAGATCAGTAATAAGAAGGAGTCAGAAATGTTAGCTGGATGTTCCTCAAAGTCACATACACACAGAGACCAGTCTTTAATAAATAAAAGTCTTAATGAGGGTTTAGGAACTTCATGTACAGCCTTTGGCTTTTTATGTCTCCATTTGGCTTGGTGAGTTGTTCTTAACACCGTGGCAGCTCAATGCTTCAAATAAAGAAATATTGACATTTTGTACTACAAGTATGGCAAAATAGTAAAATAAAGCCACCATACTAATTATTACTTAAACTGACACAACCAGCTGATAAAGCATAAACTGTGCTGTAGTCCACCACATTTCTATAGCATGATTTCTCCAACCCAAGAAAGAAAGAAATAGTTGGAATGGAACAATGTCCTGTTTCTTCCATCCTTTGTCTGTTCTGGATAAAGTGATCCTTTAATTTTCTATTGTTCGTAAACCGGAATTTCTAATAAATATGAAGAAAGCTTCCCTCTTTCTATTCCACTCAGATTTTTAAGCTTCTATCACCTAAATAGATTCTCACACAAATATTCAATAAAGATTAATTTTCTGATAAAACCGTATATTTTTACCAACATTCTGAAACAATTTGTTATTCTTTGTGTAAAAACTTTGAGAATTAATGAGCTCATTTACTATTGTTCATATTCTATCAGAGTCCTATTGTTGTCAGGCATTAAATAATATTTTTTATAGATTCACATGTCCACTGTAGAAAAGCTTCTTTTAATGGATAATGTCTTCCTATCAATGCTAAAAGAAGTTAAATAATCTGATTTTCCTATTTTCTAATTGCTTTCAGAAATTAATTTTAACATGTGCCATAAGTAAATGGAATATTTATAGCTTCTTACTGGGACTTTGTCTCCCTAGGATGAATAAGTGTGAGAATGTGGGAGGAGAAGATGAGAAGATTAATATAAAGACTTTCTAATAATCAAAAAATTAATGAGTTCGTGCACTCCTCCATTCTGTACCTGTGGAAAGATGATTCAAAGCTACAAATGTGGGCATGTGGTTTAAAACATTGAGTTGAGTAAGGTGAGAGGGTAAATGGGGGAGCTGTGTAACACAGCAAGGTCAGGGCCTTGGGATGGTGTGAAAAGGAGCTGTGGATGATGGTGAAGCACAGGCTCAGGTCAGTGCTTGGGTTCTTCTTCAAGTAAGGGAACATCTGAATCAAAGCAGGGATAAAAATATGCTCATAAAATCCACTTTCACTTCTAAGTTCTGTCACTTCCTTAATTATTATTTCAGGTAATTATTAAAAAAAAAAAAACTGACAATTTTTTGTCCTTTGGTTTCTCCAGTTGTAAAATGGGGTAAATATCTGCTTCCATTTTTAATTCACCCAGGTTGGCAGAGTAAGTTGCTGCCAACAGTCCATTGTGACAATCTCATACACAAGGTGACATGAGACCTAATGCTGTATGACATTTTTAATCAATAATACAATGCACTTTTAAGAATGGTCCTTTATTCTTTGTCTCTTGCAAAGTTAATGTCTCGCAGCTTTCTTAGTGGTATAGAAGTAGAAGATCCTTCAGAAATCTGAATTTCTGAATAACATTGAAAGTTTTTATTCTGATCTTTGATGAGGAAAAATTAATTTTGAACTCATTTTCTCTTCCCACAAATCCACACAGTATCTTGGTTATTAGATCAGATACAGAATTATACTTTATTATATCACAGCTTGGGGGAGGGTGGAGGGTGTAGTGTGGTAGTATCATGTACTTCTAAGTACAGTTAGAATAGAAGGAGAAATTATTGATCAGTGTCTGCACTAGTGTAAATAAATTATTATTGGGTAGGGAAAGGTCACCGCATGGTGCCATTGTTGTGAGGTAAACATACAGAATTCTTTATTTGTATATTTATGTCAACCTCACAGGTATTTTTGCTTTAATGAAAAACTGAATTCTTCAAGAAATTAATACTGGATTCATAGACAAAACTGTCTGAATCCTGCTTCTAATTACCTGTATGTCAGCACTTGTACCAATACACAATTATCAGTTTAGAATTTAACCACTTAATGATTTCTCTTCTCTCTAGGGATTTTTTGGGAACATGATAATGTTACTTTTAAAAAAGGAAAACACTGTTAATAAATGTATAAGGCCCCACTACCCGTTTTTCTGGACATAGTAAAGACTAATAAGACCTTGAGAAACCTCAGTTTAGAGGAACATTCAGCCACAGCTTATGTGTGCACAGTGCTCTGGCAGCTGCAAATGCTGGGCACACCGGAAGAAGAAGGTCAGAAAGGATGGTGTCAGACCTGGACAAAATTGCAAATCAGTAAAAGACCCAATCCTGGCCATTACAGTGAAAGTACACACATATGTATATCTTAAGGGATCTAATTTCAAAACTGCCACTTTGCCCTTTTCACAGCTGCACACAAGGATGACCCTGTTGCATCTCCAAGAAATGCTCTAGCCATATTTTACCCCTTGATGGTACCAGGATTGGAGAAATCCCTTTTGTGCCTTTGTCTGTCCATGGCCTGTTGGAATGTCACAGTCCATGTGTCCCCATGTCTCCTCTGCACTGCCCACTGTGTCTATGGAGCTTCTCAAGCACTGAGCCCCTCCAGGTGCCACAGCAAGGCAGAACAGGGTGAGCCCATTCACTGCTTTCCTTGGAACCTCTATTTATGCAAAAGCAGAGCATCTTTAACTACCCAGTTTAACCCTGATTAAAACTTAATGATAAAGAAATAAAATATTTTATTAAGTGAGCCTTAAGGCCAGGCTTTGAACTGAAATAGGAGAAATGAAGAATTTCAAGCACATAAGGTTTGTGATTTTAATGAGCACCTGACAGTTTCTCTGTAGCTTCCCTTCCAGATTAGTTCCCAAATTCCTGGGTGTTGTAACTAAGGGTGTGAGTTTGCACCAGCTCTTCTCCATCTGAGAGATGCACTCCACTCCAGACTGCCTTGATCTCTCCCTAGTTTCTTCCCCATAATGTGACAATTTACAGGTGGGAAGATTTCAATGTGTCTGTCAAGGCTCCCATGCCCACTTCCTGGGGATGGATTAGGGATGTTAAACTGCAGGTGTATCCAGGCATCACAGCTGATTTTAAACCTTTTCCTGCACCTATTCCATAAACCAGTTTCTGCAGGGAGAGGCATCCTTCATCCTCATGGCACAGGCTACCTGTCACACTGCAGTAGGTGATTGTGTCCCAGCAGCTTTGGCCTGCAGAACATGTTTCAGTGACGTACATAAGCCTAATTGAACAGAAAATATTTTTTATTTTCCTGTTAAAGCCAATGTAATAGTATTTTTTTTTTATTTAGCAGAGAGACTTTTCATTCAAACATTATATGTAATGTATGTAATATATTTGTTTTAGTAGCTAAACAACAGCATTTGCTTTTACCCAAACAGCTGACCCTGTACTTTTCAGAGATAAGTTAAGACTTTGAGCTCTGAGGCTATTTAGGTTCACTAGGACAACAACATCCATAAAATGACATTTACAGACTAGATAAGCATAATTCTTTTATAAGCAGTACCTTAGAAAATCATGTTTAAATACCAGTTTGTTAAAGAGAGCAACAGCAATTCTAAAATTCAGGGAATATTAAAAAAAAAAAAAAAGTAATTTGTGATTGAATTAAACTAGAAAATAAAGTTTGTTTTTTCAAATTTCTGTAAAAAAATAACTTGTACTTTGATTGCCCTGGACAGCGACTTCTAAAAAACATAGGCCATAGGCATCTCAGCAAATTCACAATCACAGATTCCCCGAGTTTCACAGGTCCATAACAGGTTTGTAATTTTTTTTTCTTAACAGTGATGTGAAGTATAAAATTCCCAGTTCATCTTAGAATCTGCATCAATGTTGGTCTCTATAGTGAATTAATGATGGAAAAACCCTTGTCTACCTGCCAGTGAGTACAGCTCCACTATATTTGGTGCAATTTGCCTGTAACAAACATCATAATGAACTATGAGAGGCCCTTGTTACTGATCAGGGGGTGTTATCTCTGGTGTTCCATACTCTACTGCAATGGTATATAAACATCATACAAACATTTGCAAGCAAATGGCCTTTTTCTAGTGAACTTTCCTTCTTCATCCTTGTTTCCTTTGCTTTCTCCTTCGATTCACACATTACTCTGTGCCCACACTTCTTGTCCACTCTAACCAAGTGTTAGAGGTCATTCTGCTGGTATTGTCCTGTCCTGAGTTTTCCTCTGCCTCACACATACTTCCCACAGTCCTTAATCTTCATTGTTCCTTCTCTCTGGTCTTACCATCAAAATTTCTGGCTTTTTAACTTGTCTTTTTAATGAGGTAAAGTCAAGTGAGAACAATTATCACAATTGTCTGTATATTACTGAGCTGATTTTCAGAAGGCTGCATTTAGTTCTTATACACACATGGAAAAGATAGGAATGAGAAGAGGGAAAACCAAACCATTAGAAGGTTCCTTGTCCCTACCCTATAATGGAGAGAATTTATCTTCAGCTGTAAATAGTTCTTCACTATAGCAGAGGTTCAACAGATGGAAATAGAAATCTGGAGCCAGAGCATCCATTTCAGTGGTGAGGGTAGCTAGCTGCTCCAGAAACTCACTTTTTGTAATCTCTCACTAATACATCAAGTTGATATAAATTAGATTTCTCTTACACTGGTGATCACTCAAAGATGAAATAGTGAGAGGAAAACTCTGTCAGAGGGATTTTGGAAGGAGACTTTATAATATGATGGAGTATCCTTTAATAACCAAGAAACTATATTTGTATTTCCCTTTTCATGTCATATTCAGTGACTGGCAACAGAAATAACAAAGCCCTCTGTTATTGTAATTAAAACATTAAATATGTAGTTTTAAAAAATATCCATTTACAATCAAAGAAACAGAGGCCAAATTTTCCACCAGTTACAAAATAATTTTGGAATGCTGCAATGGGGAAAAGGACTTTACCTCTGAGTAACAGACAGTGAGATCTGCACTAACTGATCCAATTTTTCCTGACCTTAAAATAAGGCAAATAAGTTATATTTGTTCTTAGCCTTTTTTAAGGCAGTTGTGAAAAACATATAAATTTTTAGGAAAAAAACTCAAACATATGAATACAGAATTAAGATTTTTACATCTTAAAAGTTAAATCTAAACATAGTGTAAATAAAAACCCAACGGATCAAGCCTGCCAGACCCCCATTAAGAGCCAGTTTTCTTTAACTGATGGCTCACTGAGAATGTAGGCTATAGATTAGTGACTTTGAGTACATCTGTGTTAATCCACAGTGACAAAAAATGTGCTTGAGTACCTTCTATTAGCCCAATCAAAAAATTCCTGAAGCAAACACTTCATTTCAAGCATGGCTATAGCTTTTATTGGCTTTATTGGGACTTAGGCATATAAATGATACTTAGAATGCTTTTCATTAACTTGCATATCTTTTTATCCCTTTCTTTGCTGAAGTCAACAAGTGTTGCCTCTAGTTTTGTCTGCTTGTTTTAATTTCCAATGTTAATAAATGTTTTTAGTCTAGCAAAACATCATGATACATGAAGACTTAAAGACTTAGTATTCTTGTTTTATTTTAAATTACTAGAAAATAGAAAATTTCTAGAATGTTTCTTGCATTTTTTTATTTAAAAGAGATTATAGAAATATATAAAAAAAGTTTTACTCAAAAGTAGCTTGTTTTGCTAGAGATTTTGCTAGATATATTCACAAGATTAATTTACTTTTCATAACAGACAAATACAAATTTACATAACACAAAGAATTGGAAAACATGTCATCATTAAGAGTCTGATATCGGATGATGACTGAATTTTATCACATAATCTTTCAGTGACAAAGAATTCCATCAATTTGATGATGATCACAGGGCTAGAGCACTCCTCCTATGAAGACATGCACAGAAAATTGGGGTATTTCAACCTGGAGAAGGGAAGACTCCAGAGTGGCCTTCCAGCACTTTAAATGGGGACTAAAAAAAGATGGAGACTTTTTAAAGTGACCTGTAGTGATAGGACAAAGGGGAACGGCCTTAAATTGATAGAAGGTAAGTTTAGAATGGATCTTTTGAGAGGGTGGTGAGACACTGGCACGTTTCCCAGAGAAGCTGTGGCTGCCCCATCCCTGGAAGTGTTCATGGCCAGGCTGGATGAGGCTCTGAACAAGCTGGTCCAGTGAAAGGTGTCCCTGGCTATGGCAGAAGGGCTGGAAGTAGGAATGTTCAAGGTTTCTCCTGATCCAAATCATTCTATGGTTTAATGATGCACCAATAATTTATCCTGTCCTCAAGAGCATCCAGTCTGGGTGACACCACAGCAGTGTCACCTCCCTGTGCTATGTCACTCTTTAGTGGCAAAGACAAGCTGCATGACTTGCTCCTGTGAGTTGACTGCTAATCAGTTTAGCTGTTTAACACTGAAGTTTAATCAGTTTCAGACACAATCAGAATCTACAGTTATATATTTAATAAAAAGATAGTCATTCACTGGTACTTTGCTTAAGTTTTTTAGTCTTTGGTTAAAAATATTAACCTTTTGTTGCTTTTATTCTTGCTGAACAGGATCCTAATCCCAGTTTGGTCCTCATGTCTCTAGGTTTACATATGCAAGTTAAAATGTTAATTAAATGTGTTCCTTAGGTCCATTGAAGACAGAAGAGTTATTTCAAAGGAAATGTGCTCCAGCTCCTGCAGTGTGGTAGATATTGTCCTTCAAGGAGATCACCAAAGGTGTCAGATCAATTCCTAGATGGTGAAAACATTTATGAAACAACTTTTAAAAACTCACTAAGAGGTTGAGAATTCTTGTCCTAATGTATCCTGCCTGCTGGGAAGGGGATAAAAGTTTTGCAGTGTGTTAATTTGTTATGTAGAAGAGAAATGACACAGTAAAAATTGGAAGTCCTTTTACATCAAGTGAAATGTGGGCTTTGTTCAAAGATACATTACAGCTACCCGCTGAGTACAGGGAGATATCTTACTGCATGAAATTTCTGTGCAATATGTTGATTTCTGAGTAACTTGCCACAAACTACTAATTAATATAAAATGAAAGACTCTCTCAATCTGTAATAGACTAAAAAAAGCCCACTAAAATTACTGCTGAATGGCATTTCAAAGATGATAATTTATTTTTGCCCTGAACAAGACACTTAAAACATTTTCAAGGACATCACGTCTTTAGCCTTTAAAATATCAACTAATTATCAAATCAATGATCATTTGGGGGAAAGTAATGAAGTATGGAAAATAACCACTTGAAATTATATAAGTCATTACTGCAAAGTATTTAAAACTGGTAAGTCATTAGCAAAGAGATTTAATATGTGGGTATTAAATGCCTTAAAATTTTATAAAAAAGGCAAATTGCATTTTAATTGTCATAATTTCCTATGAAATAAGCAACTTGCCCTTTAAGTTCTTTATACTTATCTAATGCTTGTTTATTTTTCTAAGGAAATATTAATTAATTTATTCAAATTATTTTCAGCTTTTTAAAAAAGTTCACAGCACTTTATGTTAGCGTCAAATATAGCGAGGTATTTGAAATAGCAGTGAGCAGAATGATTCAAAGTGTGAGTGGAAATACTTAATTATATGCTTAACTTGTAATTACTCATGAATAATCAGTCCTTTGGAGTTCAATAACTGCATAAGTATTTCCAGGATTGGGAACTTGTTTATTGTATTTTAATACTTGTATTAGTTTAATAAAACGTGGATTTACTGTATCAATGGCTTGCTACACATTTCAAAACAACTTTCCTCTTGTTTCTTTTTGCAAGTAGTTTATCCATGTTTTCTCACAGATGCACAGATGTGGAGATGAGGAATGAAGGGGAGAAGACAGAGGCAAAGCAATTTCTTGGGCTTTACTTTGTTATGGTTTTTCCTCCTTTTTTTGACCTCCAAGGAATTTGTCACCGATAGAGTCTCTAGGTAATGTGATCAGTGCTAACACCTCAGGGATTTGCCTGAAGTCCAGTCTGTTTGCTGTGCTTCTAGAAGTGTAAAATCTGAGCTAAGCACTTGCCAAAGACAAGTAGAGAATCCTTTGTGCTCTGTGTCATTTCATCAGTAGAAAAAATAATAATTGTGTATATTCTACAGTTTACTAATTTATCTACTTCTTATGCTGTGGAGAAATCCTTCCCTTTTTATGTGAATTCAGGAAGTTAAAATTCTTCTCATGGGACATGACACTCACTGACACAGGCAACTTTCAGGGCCTTATGAAAGAGTAACTTAATCCAAAATCTGGTCCTAATTTGGGTAGAAAAGTTATTCTCAAACTCCAACTCAGTTCTGTATACCAGCTGTGCACCACTGGATATATCCTCCATGTTTAGTATATAATAGGTATATGATAGATAAATTATACATCCTCTTATAAGAGAGTTTTAATTGCATACTATGCATAATCCAAAATTTCACCAAATTTCAAATTTTGAGAGTGCAGACGATAAAGAAAAATCTGATTTAACTTTTTAGACAAGAGAAGCAAGTGGGGTACTGGCCAAATTTCCTGTCATAGTAAAACAAAATGTCTTTTGTGACTCTGAATGAGATAGGGAAAAGTTTTCTCTAAACCTCCCTGCCTTTTTGTCCAACACTGCTAGTTTTCTGCTTCTCGTGTTGGTGTTGTAGCCCTGACTTGACTGACACATCCACTGAACAATAAACATCTCTTGCAATCCCACTTCATACCTTGAGCTCTGGTTAAGACCCATGGGAGAGACAGATGCTAAAATATCTAAATTAAATTATATATTCTGTAGATCTTGCATGTGGGGAGAAGACTTTGTGTGATCTGTCCAGACAATCTGATCATAACACTGTATTTGAAGCTTCCCAAGGTATCCATAATAAATTTTTCTGTGCATGTGTGAAGAGCCAATGAAAGAAAGCATAGGAGCAGGAAAACCAAAAAGCTGGACAGTGTCGAGACAAGACAGCCATTTGTAAAGCTTGCACATTGTCATGTTGCCCCAGCAGGAGATGGTTGTGTGTCCCACCCAGCAGCCATGCAAATCCAGGTGTTCCTGCAGTGCTTGGCTCAACATCCCCTCTCACCTCCTGCTGTCACTCCTCCCATCCAACACCTCCTTTTCCCCTATGGCTCTGATGAGGTAATAAGGAAAAAAACAAACCTTGATTCCACCAGACATTGGCTAAGGATCTGAGTGGGCAAAGAATACCCACCTGTTGAATTAAAGGGCTTTAGAAATGTGTTTCACAAACATGATATGGATTCAAATCTCTCACTGCCATCCCAGTGTTCTATAGTTCCTGATAGAAACTCTAAGGAAAAATTTTGTGATAGTGTGCAGGTCACATTCACAACATCCTTGCTAATAGTTCTAGGACTTCCTGGTAGCTATCCTGAAAGGAAAATACACCATGATTTCCCTGACAGATTGAAAACAAATCAAGCAGCATAAATTTTCCCTTCCCCACTGTCAAAAGGTTTAATTAAAAGAGGAAATGTCTAACTCCACTCAGTGAATTGCTTGTTGAATGTGCACTGATTCTGTAATTTAAAAAAAGAAAATTATTTTACATTTTATTTTATTTTATTATGTAGTAAGGAATGCATTAAAACTGTAGCTCCAAACTCAAATATCAGAATAAAAACATCTACTATAAAAAAAGTTTATGGCTTTGCCTCATGTGAAGTTTGCTATTTGTATTTTAGTTATGTTGAGAACTTTTACCACTGGTGAGAAAAAATGTTGGACAAACTGCTCACCTTACCTACTTGCACTCCTTTAAACTGATCTTTTTTGATTCCCAAACATAATGTTACTTCCCTAGTCAACTTTAAATTAATTCCAACTTTAATTTCCCTGAGTAAAATCCTTCAATAGTAGCCAAGTAGATGCATTCAGAGTGGATGGAACCCATCCATCAAAGTTGTTCTATTCTATTCTATTCTATTCTATTCTATTCTATTCTATTCTATTCTATGCAGCTACTGGTGATTTCATCCAGTGTGCTCTTTGGCTTGTGGCTGGACAGCCACCATGAAGATCATTTTACCTGCTCAACTTTCCAACTGCACTACTAAAACCTGTTAGATTGTAAAATAGTCAACAGGTTTTATCCCTCTCAGTCACTTCTGTAAGAGTCCTCATTTTGTCAAAACTCTCAGGTGAAGAGGTTTTTTTCTGATAAATTCTTTGTCCTCTACACTGTAATGGTGTTTACAACCAAAAGGTAGGCAAATATTCATTAGGTTTCATTGCCTAACCTTGAGGAGAGATTTGTGGCTGTTCTACACTGGTGTTGAAGGCATTTTTCACAACTCTACTGCAGAACTAATAGCACGGTGGGAGCCTGATATTCCTTCATGTCCAGCCTGGTCTTTTGAAAAAAACTTGCTACTTGATGTTAGAGATACTTGATGGACAACCCCTACAGAGCAGTGCTTTCCTCACATAACTTTTCTCCCACCCTAATATACACTATTGCTATGTCTCTGAATTTCTTGCCCACTGCTCCAAAGATGAGGCACACTGCAAACTGCTCCTCTTGGACACCAGAGACAGATCAGTTATGTCACACATAAATGAAAATGTATTTGAAAAGGAGAACTGAGCTGTGGTATAAACTGCTGCAGCTATAATTACTTCTGCTTGCATTTATCACACTAGAACTAGATCCTAAATTGTGTGTTAAACTTGGAAAAAAAAAACACATTTCCATTTCATGCTTTGCCTTATAAGCCAGCTCTTAAGTGGCTGTTTAGAGCAGTGGTGATTGAGCAGTTGTTTAAAGATAATCCTCTGTGTGGGAAAGCAAGTAGTGGCCCTCTGGAGATCCCACGAGAGTTTAGAGTAGGTGCTGCAGGGTTCAATGCCACTTTCATTACTCTCTTCATGCTTAATCAATGAAGCACACAGTGTGACTTACCTGTAGTTGTGAGCACACGCAGCACAACCCTTGAGAAAACAGGACTATAATGCTCCAGGGTGTTCCTGTTCCCTGCACCCAAAGGATGATCTACCGAGTCAAAGAAAACCATCTGGTATTACCCAGCAAATTTCTCCTAAAGAAACATGTGCTTCAGCAGATTTCTTTACTTCACTACTCTGGGAAGATTAGAGAAAGCACAACTGTTTAGAGGACAAACACTCCAATATTCTCACAGAGTGTTTTTGAGTTAGGAAAATTATATGTTCTAATAAAAGTTTTTGGGGGATAGTTTTTCACCTCTGTGGGGCTGGGTTTTGGTTACATCGTTGAGTATTTTCCCCCTCATTTTAAGATTAATAAAGAACCAACTCTGAAAAAAAAAAATAATAGAGAAGTTATTTCAGGGAGAAGAACCTCAGTCAGACATCAGTAATTTAGAAATAGGTCTCTAAAAGTCACTTCTGTTGCAAAAATTTAACATGAGTCAATTGTAACACAGTGTTATTACTATTGTTTTGCCAATTAGGAAAAAAGTGATGAAGAATAAGAAAAATGTGAAAAATAAATGGCTTTTCAAAATGGCTATACCTGGAGCTATAGATGTTTGTACAGCTAGATGCTGCTGCTGTCTGTAGCAAAATGACAACTGGCTAGAAAATCAGAACATTACTAGACTAGACTTTATCTACTTTCTGATGTGTAGCAGTATTTTGTACCGTGTTATATCATTCTATTAAATGGATCACTGACATTAAATTTAAGTAATATTGTAAATATAATTGGACAACCGCAAATTAAATGCACTATATAAATATCAATTACTACTAATACTGCAAAATATATTTGATTCACTTTGAAATTAACACAGAACTTTACTTATGGCAGCACCTTTTGACATTAGATTTCTGGTAAAATATTCTTTCTTCAAGATATTCAATTGTATTCTGAATTCTACTCTCAAGCTCATTGTTCCTGCTGGTGGTTTGTGTGGATGTGACAAGGACCAATGGGCACTTGCTGATTTCTAGATTCTTTATCCTTGTCCTGAGGATATTTCATTTTGATTCATAAAATAAATGAATCTGATATGATAGTTACTGCTGGAGAATTATTATGTATGTCCACCATGTCTAATTTACCTTATTCCTTTTGTGTTATATTAGAACTGTCTAGTATAAAAATATCAAAAGTCAAACCAACTCCCATATCTTGAACTGAACAATTGAGTACCTATAGGAACAGATACCTCTGAGCTGGAAAATTGGGATAGGCAATAAAATTTGGATTTTATCTAAAGATGTGGTTGCCTTACCAGCCTTAACTAAGTGGTCAAATCACCTCATAAACTTACACATGCTCAGTATTCAGTGTCTTCCCTTCTTTTTGCCCTTTACAGATAATTGATCCTGCATGAACAAATCAGTGTAACAACATGAGCTCTACTTTCTATAGACACAAATGTCTGAGGCTATATTTTGCTGGCCATAGGTTCCATATCAAAATCATAATTCTCTCAAAAAGGGAATACAGTCTTTTATAATGCAGCAATTCCAGCCATGGGCACTGAAAAACAGCTAATAATAAGTTTTCATGGTGACATTGCAAAGCTTCACTTGGTGCTCTGTCATGAACTGTACATAAAAGATCCCTTCATCAACAAGGTTCATTTCTGTTTTTATTGAAAAGGTATAACTTAAAGAAAAATGAAATATTTTCTAAGACTCAAATCCCATATGCTTTATATACTCATTAGAGAAATGAACATGACTGATATAAACTGCAGAATACATAGAAAATATCATCCACCAAAAACAAACAAAAATGCAAAAAGTTGTATATTTGTATATTGCTATATTGTTTGTATATTGCTATATTTCCTCTTTCTTGCAATGAAGAAGACTATGGATCTGCTATGTGAGACTGAGAAAAAAATAAAAACAGCCTGGGGAAATTTTTCTCTTAACTGAGAATTTGTATACCCTTCCTGGATGTTTACTGTATTTTTTAACAAGCTGAATAAGAAATAATCCCTACTGAGCACCACTTTTAGCTGCAAGCAAAGCAAAACAAAACAAGCCTGTATAAAAAGTGTAAATGCTAAGAGCTTCCTAGAAAGAACCATATTCAAGCAGGAAAACAGTTTTCTCTGCAGACTCATATCTGAGCTTCTCCCTTCAAGCTGGGTGCACAGACAAGCAGCTAAAGGAATTTCCTTTACCAATAGCTTATTGCAGTTGGAACACATTAATGAGGATGGGGTGTTGTTCCCCCAGTTTTGCTGTGAGCTCAATGTCTCTAACACGAGGCACAATGATATTTCTTTTCCATTTGGCATTGTAGTATCCAGTGGAATATCAGCACCAGTGGAATTTCTGATTTGGTCTCCAAGTGTTATTAATGAACAAATGGTAACTATTTTGCCTTTTTCTTTGTCTTATTAAGGATATTAAAGGTCAGAAACATGAATTCTGATAAAGTTAATCAATGTTTAGTGTACCAACTTGAAGGGGAATAGCGTACTTACAGTTATTTTTGTGTATTTATATATTTCTTTAAATGACCATCAGCATTCCTGCAGCAACGTAATGAAAATGTTTCCATGGTGAATGCAGGCAAAGCATCCTATGAGAATATTACTTGTTTTTATGATATGATATAGAAACCAAGGTAAGTGGTGAAAAAATAGTCGATGGGTACTATATTCTGGGGATTATAGTAATAACTTAGAAGGTTTCAATATGCAGTTAAATTAAAGAAGGATATTTCATGTGAAAGTGTGTCAGGCTCAAGATTTTGTTTATGGTCAAAGTGGAAGCACAACTATATCTAAATTATAGAATTTATTTGTTATAACATATCTTAAGAATCTATTTACTATCATTCTCAATCTAATTGTAACAGAAAAAGAATGAATAATAATGTAGTTACCATTGTAAGACATACACTTTTTATGTTCTATCCTTTTCATGGTTGTTATGGTCATCCTACCCTTGCTCTTTTGACCCCCGAGGCCAGTGCACTCATCAGGATGAGCCTGGTGAGCCCTGACAGGTTCCCTGGGGGTCTGTCACTGTAGGGCAGCCAGTTCCCCTCCAAATGCACTCACAGGGAGATCTCCACTCCATCCCTGGCTCTTCCCATCCACACAAATGTAGAAAGATCAGTGTCACCGGCACCCACATGTTGGAGACATTAAAAAAACTTCTGTTTTTCTGTTTCAGACCTGATCCCTCACCATATTCATACTGAGAAGAATGCAGTCAGCTCGGGAATTTTAGTTTTAGAGCTTCATTTTATTTATTTCTTTTCCCAAGAAACCACAGAATCATACTTAAAAGCACATCAAATCAGTAGTATGTGCTAGGCTTTCCAAGCTCATTAGAGCATTATAAAAGTGGTAGATTTGCTAAATGAAATTGTGATAGAATGGCTAAGTTAATCAATGAACTTTGAGCTGTAGCATTTATATGTATGTTATTTAAAAGGAAATCCTCCTATCTTTACCTGTGAAATAGTGACTTCAGTATCCTATGCATTAGTAGCTTCATATTTAAATCCGTGAAATTCCTTAGAACAGTCCAGTGTTACACATATATTGTTGACTTTGACTTTATATTAAAGCTACAAGACAAAAAAAAAAATGAGTAGCTATTAATCATTTGAGCTCTAGCAGAAAGTTCACATTTGGAAAAAGCTAATAATTATTTGTCCTTTTTCTGCTAGATCATACATATTTTGCTTAGAGCTGTGTTGTGTGGTTTTAAGCATGCTGAAATCAGCAAAAGTCAAAAATTCTAATAATGCCACATCCATGATTATAGAAATTTGTTCCCTTCTAACCTGCAGACTTAGAAAATTAATGAACTGTATTAAAAATATGTGGCAGTGTTTCAATAACTTAAAATAACTTGATAGTACAATAAGAATTGACTTTTTCAAGCAAATATTTTTTCTTAAAATCAGATATTAAATAAACATGGTGTTTTCCCTATGTGTAAAGAAGTATTAAAGTAATTTTGTAAAGAATTTTAATTCTATAATTTATTTCAGTGTAGTTTAGTAAAAATTGTAGTTTTCTATTTATCTTATAATTAACGTAAAGAGTAAAAAGCAGCATAATTCCACTGCTTTCAGCAGATTTGAACCTGGGGAGAAAGGAACCCATGAATTTTGACTATAATTTTTTTTTGTGCAAAAAATTATTTAGGGAAAACATGTAATTTTTTTTACCATATAAATAGGTCAGTTGGCTTAAACTCTTTAAGTAGTTTTGCTAAGATATCAGAATATCCTTTTGTGTGTCTTGCTTTTTAATTTGCTTGACTAGAAATGTGATACCAAACCTATTCTCTATTTGTGGATCTTATTTCCATTCTTATCCATGCAGCATGACAGTGGGCTATCCACAAGTTGTGACAATGCAATATCCATCTGATATGAGTCTTAATCCTCGGTAATTATCTATAACCTGTTCTCTTGTAAGTAGTGAATTTGACATTCCATTCTGGAAAGGGTTGTTTTTGCCTGTATAACCTCAGGTATCAAAGTGTAACTACCATAACCAACTCAGAGATCAACATGGAACTGAAGGGAGTGACTGCTTTTCTCCAGACCTGACTGAATAAGATTCACACACTTTATTGATGTGCTCACATTTGATTTTCTACATAATCCTTGAAATTCTCCTGCAGTACAATTAAAGAATAAAAAAAGAGACAAAATAACCTATTAAAAGCGTCCTATGTTTATAATCAGACTAATAAAACAATAGTAATAGCTAGTAGAAAAGTGAATAAAGTGTCTAAATTAATGTTTTAGAAAGCAGAATCAATTGAAAACACGATAGCCTTAATGATATTGATGTTAAACTACAGCTGATCTATGACTTTGTGCTACATCATTATTCATTTTGACTGTATGAAGGCTGCTCTACATTTCCCTTTTTATATATGATCAGTGTGTCCATGGGTGTGAGCAAGTGTGTGCATCCACTCACGCCTACCCTAACACAATTCCCTCAGAAAAGCACAAACAATGTATTTCCTTCAGAATGGATTGAACTAAATGGTGCCCACCTGAAACAGATCTGCTGTTCTCTAAAGCCACTAGTTTCATGTAGAGCTATGGCTGACTGCTTCATTTTCCAATAGTTTGTCTTCCATCTAGACTATATTAGCTGTGATTTCCACCACAGTGTCTGCACACACCAATCTTGTGGCTGCCTTATGGGCAGCACCTTGCTGTAGTGCCCACCAAATGCTGGCTTGTGACCCTGTGGGCAGTGCCAGCTCACACACACTAAAGTGAATTATTCTGAATTTTATTCTTGTTTGTGCAAAACAGAGAGCTGAGAGATAACCCATGAAAGTTTGGCTCCCTGGTTATCAAAATTGTACACTATTAAAAACCAAAGGCATCAGGATTCATTGGTTATAAATGATGAATTTTTAATGAATTAGCACTCAATGCCTGTTTGGTAGTCATGGCTCTCAGGACTCATGGTAATTAGTCCACATACACATTTCTCCCCTCCATATGAGTCTGGGGTCTGTTTTCAGTAGGTGGTCAATGAGTCCCAATGTCCCAAATGTCCCATTTCTGGAATTACCTTCCCCTCCAGTTACTGCTTAGCTCTGATTTCACTCCTGGTGGCTATTGGCCAGAGAACCCATTCATCTTGGATTGTCTTTCCTTTTCCATTAAACAAAAGATTAGCCAAGCATACAATGTTCACAATTCCATTACTTAATCATTACTGTGTGGCTACTGACTAACAACTAAAAAAAAATTGCAAAGTTTGGTTTTAATTTTAAGGGGCTTGATATCAGGAATATTTTGGTTTTTTTCTCTTAACTTAATCTAGGCATTTTATCAGAAAATTCCTGCAGAAGAAATAATCTTTTGCAGAATATAAAAGATGCAAAATACATTTTAGAAGCACCTTGCAGATACCTAGAGTATTTCAGTGAAAAACAGCAGAAAGAGTGAAAATCACATATATTAGTCAAAATATTTTCCAAATCATTAGGAATACTGAAAAAATAATGTAGGATAGAATTATGAGGGAAGTGGTTTTCATTCAATTTTATAGATGGTAGAATTTTTCCCAACTATTAAAATGTTACATGTCATATAACTTATTCTTCTAACTAAATACTTCAGGCTAAATATAACAGAGTATAAAGTTAAGAAGAAAATTTTGTATTCTAAAACTACAAATTGCCTCACAGGAGAGTAAAATTATTTCAGATTGCTTTTCTTGTGTGTTCTGCTTAGAGGCATATTATACATTATATGAAACATGACCAGTGGTTTGATATACTTGTTAAGCATGTCACATGGCCATTTTGGGAAACTGCTGTTACCCTGGAGACCAAAACCAGAATTTATCTGGCCAATTTCAACCTCAACTGTTTATGAATCAGAAGTTTTGAGCATCTCCTCCTCAAAACTGTAGTAAGACGGGTATGAAAATTTAAAGACCAAGAATTGGTTTAAAAATCTCAATTTAAAGTCCAGTCTAATCAACCAGGGAATAATTTGTTTCATAGCTATGGTTGTCTGAGCTAACCATCACCTAGACTCACTTTATAGACAAAACAGAAACAGAGTAGTGTTTTGCTAGACCTGTTTTGACGTCTTCCTTAGGCTGAGTTGTGTTCTAGATTTCATATGTTGGACTCTTTACACTTAATGCAAAAGAATTTAGGTCTCCCTATAAGTGAGAAAAAGGCTCAAACTCATTACCCAGGCAATTCAATCACTGGTGTCTGTGGTGTCTCAGCCTTTCTGCTCTACCACCAGCACTCTAGGTAATGCTCACTGAATTTCATACCCAGCACACCTTGCATATGAAGACACCTACATGTGAGCACCTAAAGGGAGTGGTCCTTGGTATGCTGAATGTCACTAAATTAATGGCAATAAGTACGAGAGGAATCCACTGCAAGATGTTTATATATACAAGCTGCACTGCAGATACTGAATCAAACAAGTTGCATCACTGGTAGGCAAATTAATTTTATGTAACTGTCTACGGTATGGTTTGCCAAGAATGTCAACATTCCCATGCTGGATATATGTCTAGTACCATCTCAGCTTCATATACTCTCTATAGTTTTGGGTGATAACTCTCCACGTTCTAAACTATATTTCATTATCTGTCCTTCTGTCTGTTCAAAATGAACCACTAAAAAAAAATTACCTTAAGATAGAACTTCACGTAATTTTGAGAAAAAGATGCAAGCATACAAAGCACTTCAGTTCCTGCAATGCCAAGAAGATTTCTGTGAATTAATGTGTTATGTTTTGTCTACAGGCCATTGACTTTCCATGCAATTCCTTCTGTATCTCATTTTTTTACAGTATATCTTAATGGAAGCTGAAGATGCTGTAAGAAGGCTTGAAAATAAGATCTTCTTCATGTAAGCAGTTGTCCAGGTTTTCAGACAGTTTATGTACAAACTGTCTACAAATATTTGAAGGTTCCACTTTGTTGCTAAAATCTGTCACTGGGCAAATAAATATCAAATTAAGGTAGAATCATCCCATTGTCATTCTAAGGTGATTTCAAGAAAAAGTATACATGGAAATTTGAAAAAATGCATTAATGTAGCCATAAATTATTAAATTAACTTATTTTATTTTATTTTATTTTATTGAAACCACAGCTGCATAGCAGACCTCAAGAAAAGAACTAATTCTGTTGGGTTTTGAATAAAGTTAAATACCTGTACTGGATCTGAGACAGAGTTGATTTTCCTCATAGCAGCTTTGTGGTTCTATGCTTTGGACTTGTGACCAAAACTGTGCTGATAACTCACAGATTTTTAGTTATTGCAGAGCAGTGCTTACACAGCCTCATGACCTGTCTTGCTGCTCGTGCTGCCATCCCAAGAGCAGGCTGGGGCTGCACCAGAAATTGGGAAGGGACACTGCCAGAATAGCTGACCCCAGCTGACCAAAGAAATGTTCCCTACCACACTTACCTCACACTCAGGAATAAAAGCTGTTTTATCTATGATAACAGTAGTTGTCAGTTTTCAAGTTGGTCTTTTCAACAAAGTCCAAATTATTCAGCAGAATCTCACTTTGCATGTGGATGTAATTTCATCAGTTTGCATGTGGTTTATATGGTCAATTTGAGCTGCATTTGAGCTGAACAAAATTTATGGCTGTTAAAGTTGTGTAAAAGAACAATTTCCTGTATGCTTTATAGTTTGCAAAAGAGTATGGAGAGCTATAATATTTGATATCTTGACTGATAGTAAATTCATTATATCAAGTTAAACAGTAAAGGAAAATTTCTCCATGGAATTTATAAACCAATACACAAGTATAATTATTTAAAAGACAGAAAAATGGAATATAGAGTTTCTAATGGAAACTGGCCATTCTTAAGTTGATTATTGAGGGTTTCCAACTTGAGTGTTCCCTCAAGATACTAGGAGTAAGTCTTGTACTAAATTCCACTCTCCTGAAGGAGTGATCAAGATCTTAATTGGGATATCACAGTCCCTTAGAGAGTCTGGAAGGGAGATGATAATGATAATAATCTCTACACCTACTCCTCTTGGTCAAGGACAGCATTGATATCATGACAGCTCATGCCACTAATTTCACCTATAGGTCCAAGAGAAAGAAGAAGGTAACAGGTTTTTCAGGTTATCAATTTATTTCCTGTTGTTTATCACTGCCTTGGCAACATCTGTTATATTCAAATTGTTTAGTCCTTTAGGATTGTTTCCATATAAAATGTACTTCTTTTCTACATGTATCTGGTTTTAACTAGAAGTCAATTATCCTTCTATGCCTGAAAGGTTTAGAAGCATTTATTCTCTTACAAATCAAAATTCCTTCTTTTATTTGCCTATGCATATGTTTAGAACAAGCCAAATACAAAGCTATATAAATTGAAGTTATACAAAGTGAAATTATCAACAGAAACTGTTTATAAACTCAGATCAACTCAACAAAAACCCGAAAAAAACCAAAAAAGCAACTTATATTTTGTAAACTAATAAACATGGAATTTTTATAACAAAATACCCAAAGTCTTCAGGTTCAACTAAAAAGGGAAAGGGATTGCAACAAATAATACATATAAGCATTCATGAAAATCTGTCTTTCATGATACTTGTAAAAATCTTTCTTAAGATTTGAGGATCCTTCACCATCCCATCAAAGATAAAATTGTGTTGCTAAAAAGGATGACAAAACCCCATGTAATTTCCTAGCAGCTTGCAATCAAGGGGAATTGATATCTGTAATATGAATACCCCAGACAATGCTTTACTGAAGATAATTGTTCATTATCATCACCTGTTTACAATTTCAGCACTAAAGATGTGGCCTTTTAGAGAGTGTTCATACTTCCTTCTGAAGTTAAAAATAAATAGCATAAATTCTGGTATTAGGGTAGGACTCTCTTGACTTGAAAACAGACAGTGAAACTGGTTTCTCTAGGTTTCCATGTATGGGGAGAAATCAATATATCCCAAAAATAATAGAAATCTCACTTTTTTTACTACCTTACAGGGATAGGTGATATCTCCCATTCCTAGTTGAAGCTCTTAGGTCCTACTTGAATAAATGTTACCCACTTAGGGTCTTCACTGTACTGCTGTGCCAGATTTTTTACTGACGAGAATCTCCTCTATATAAGATTTCAGTATTTTATAAAGCACATATATATAGTTATTTTTGAAGGTTGAAATTTAGCTTTACAAAATCTGCCTGTAAATGTGGGAATCCATTTTAGCAAACCATTTTAAACACTGGTGTATTGAAACATGACATTTCCTTTGTTGTTTTGGTTTGAAAAAAAGCTTTCTGAAATGTAATTTGGTCTTTAAATCTGCCTGTTCTTTTCCTCTTTCATTCCCTCCACATATAAGCAGAAAATTTATTCTAGAGGTCTGAACTCTGATCTTGGAACAATAATATTAAACAGCTTTTCCATTGCCGTGCAATAGCACTGCATAAAGTACATAAAAGGCAACTTGGTCATGAGTGAAAAAGAAGTGTTATAAGCCTTCAATCATAGACCAGACTGCTATTAGTTTAAAAGGATATTTATGGATAAGATGTTCAACAGGAAGATGGTATTTTTCTTTATATATTTAAGCACAAGTATGATTTTCTTTAAGAAATACATTGATGTAGAATAAAATGGAAAAAAAAAATAAATTAATGTGGCTATTTTTAAATACAATACAGTTAGAGATTCAGCACAAATCCAAGGAAAGGCTTTAGGCTATCCTCAGATTCATCTAATGCTGCAAAGGCCAGAAAGGGGGAGTTTAGAAAATGTTCATAATAAACTGAAAGTGAAATGGATTAAATAAGAGAGTTGCATTGCAGATTGAATGAAAGATCCCAGGAACTGTGGACTTCTGATGTTGTTTGCACAGATAGTTTTTGATATCCGTAGCTTTACTCAGGCAGAGTTACAATAAAGAGTCCTCAAAACAAGGCCACCAGTGCAGGGATGATGTAAATAGAGTCTGTCAATGTGTTGGGGTTTTTTATTCAGTGAAATTCCTCCACTGTGGATTTTGTTTTTAACATAGTTTTGTGAAGGCTATTGCAAACAGAACTGGGCACCAGAATGTTGGCATGTATTTTAAGGTCTGCTGGGTGGTGGATGGAAACCACTAGCAGGAGGAACCCATGGCTTGATATATATATATACACACATATATATATACGTATTTTGAAAACAAAAAATATAACTGAAAATAGCAAGAAAAAACTGACTAGATGAGAGCAATTCACCTGATATATAATTGGCCACGATGCCATGTTTAAAGTTTGAGGCTCTTTAATAATTTGGGAGAAGAGAAATACTAATTATGTTACTAACTGGTATGGATAATATACATATATCCAGAGATCAAATGGAGGATAATAAAATACACCGGTGAAAAATTCAACAACTTGTGTAGTGAACTTACCTTTATCTTGTTCAGCAGATTTTATTTCAGCAGATGCTTTCTTTCATTATTTTTTCTGACTTTTCAGTTTATCTTGCCATAAATACCACTTAACTCTATAAAATATGCTCTTCATTTTCAGCTAGAATTTTTCCTTAGTTAATTTTTGCATTTGTTTTGGAAAGAGAGAGATGGGAAAGCAGAACAGGAGGGAGGCTTCCATTTTTAATTATTTGCCATTTAGCCAATTAATTTTTTAGTGATTAAGATGTTTTGGAGCATTTGAGGCTCACAGAGTGATTTAACCTCCTCTAGCAGCAGGTATTTTGCCTTTATTTGAAAGAGAATGTTTGGGAGTTCATAGCATTGTGTTGAAACACACAAAGTATTTTTGTTCTATCATTACAGGATTGCACTAGAATAACAAGACCCTTTCACAAAGCCCCTTTTATGTCCTCTTTTGAAATTGTGTACAGTATTATGTTACTAATGCAGGTTGTAAGGTTTTCTTTGAAATTGTCAGAGAAATTAACGTAAAAGCCCCTCTGTGCTGGTGGAAATAAACACTATGCTGAATAAAAATTTAGAATATTTCATCTTCCTTTGCTGTGCAAACAAAATAGGCAAGTCTGGTGTTTGCTGAATGTTTGTACTGTATGCATTATTTGCAAAGGACATAAAGAGCCAAGGAAAAACATCATAGATTGTAAAATATGATATTTGAAACAGAATATGACAAAGTGTGTAGACTTACACACATTTAGGAACAGCTTTATAAATTATGAATTATTTAATAAATTTTAACATGGTAGCTAATAGACAATCTATGTAACACAACTGAAAATTTAATTAGGAAGAAAATATGTACCTTGTATATACCTTGTATGTATTTTATAAAAACCTCTCACTTAACACAAGTAAAACCTAGAATACTTTTACTCTGTAGTGACATGAAACAGAATCCAAACACTAGAGTGATATTGTTAATAGTTGACCTGGATAAAATCTGATATTTGGAACACCAATGTAGTGTTTTTCCACTGGATTCCCAGCGGAAAACCAAACCCATCTACACCACCACTGGACCTTCAGAGGAAAATTGCACCCTTGTACCAGAGCACTGCTTCAACTGAACCACATCTGTCACTCCAGGAGGACACAGCCACCATTTAATGGGACTGCTACAAACCGCCTGAGTGATGGGGTGTCAGGTTGTATTCTGACTCTGTGAGTGGTTTTTTGTACTACTGCATTTTATTTTAATTTTCCTATTAAGTTGTAGATTTTGTTTGTTTATTTGTTTAATTTATATATGCTAGTAAAGAACTGTTATTCCTATCCTCATATCTTTGCCTGAGAGTCCCTTAATTTCAAAATTATAATAATTTGGAGGGAGGGGGTTTACATTTGCCATTCCAAGGGAGCTTCTGCTTTCCTTAGCAGACACCTGTCTTTCAAACTGAGACAGGGTAGAGGAGGCATTAAAGTCCCAACCCACTGTCATGTGCAGGGACATCTTCCACTGGACCAGGCTACTCAAAGCCCCACCAGCCTGCCCTTGCACACCTGCAGGGATGGGGCATCCACAGCTTCTCTGGACAATTTTTCAGTGCCTTACCACCATTTCTTTATTAGAAAGAATTTCTTTCTAATATCTAATCTAAACCTGCCCTCTTTCAGTTTAAAGTTATGACACCTTTACCTATCAGTACACGCCCTTGTCAAAAGTCCCTCTCCAGATTTCCTGTAGGCTCCCTTGAAGTTCTGGCTATAAGGTCTCCCCAGAGCCTTCTCTTCTCCAGGCTGGAAAGCTCCAGCTCTCCCAGCCTGTCTCCATAGGACAGTTGCTTCCATCCTCTGGTCATCTTCATGGCCTCCTCTGGACTCACTTCAACAAGTCCATCTTCATCTTATGTTGGGGACCCCAGAGCTGGATACAGCTCTCCAGGTAGGGTCTCACAAGAACAGATCCAGGGGCAGAATCACCTCACAGCCTTCTTCCCACATTACTTTTGATACAGCCCAGGACATAGCTGATTTTCTGGCCCAGAGCTGGATCATTGCATGTTGATCTTCTTGTAAAAAAAGACTCTAAAGTCTTTTCCAGAGCTGCTCTGACTCCATTCCTTGCTCATCCTGTATTTGTGCCTGGGGTTGCCCAGGTGCAGGACCTGCTACTTGGCCATGCTGAAGTTCATGAGGTTCACATGTGCCCACCTCTTTGGCCTGCCCAGGCCACTGTGGATGGCATCTTGTCCTGCCTGTGTGTGGAAAAGCTGCTCCAAAAAGTTTGGTAAACTTTCTGAGGGTGCCCTCAATCCCACTCTCCAAGTCCCTGACAAGGATGTTAAACAGTGCTGGTCCCAACACCAGCCCCTGAGGAACACCACTTGCCACTGGTCTCCACCAGTGACATCACTGATCTCCAGGAGTACAGTGGACATCAGCAAATGAAAGGAATTCCAATGTGGAGACATGTTCTAGTATAATCTTCATTATGGCCTATTGCAGACAACTCACCATACAATGTTATATTTACCATTTCCTATGTTTTCATCAGAGGTGTACATGGTTATATGGAGAATATTAGCTCATCACATATCACAATGGGCTGTTACAGTATTTTGTGATTCATAAGTCCTTTCAAAAGGCTTTTTGTTTCAGCTGTTTTGGAGACAACATTAAAAGTATATATCCAAAGCTGTTAAATCATATGTTAAAGAAATTTTGCGACTCGTTGAAATGTTTCATGGGCAATCAATGTTTTTCCTCTTATTAATAACAAGAAAAAAAGGTGATTTTACAGAGAGACTTTAAAAACATTCTTTAAATTAACATATGCATTGTTACATTTTCTATCCTACAGCATAAATTATAACTGATGCTACTCAATTAGGTGACAATTCTCCTTGACATTAAACCACAATTTATTATGCAGAAAGGCTTTTGGGTTTTTAAGTATTGGCATTTATTTATTATGCAAAGACTAGTTCTTGTTTAAAGTTGAATTAACTTTAGTAGTCTTTATTGTTTATTTTATTTTGTATTATGATGTCATGGTCTACAAGGTAAAAATTTAGCTCTGTAACAAAACCTAGTTCAGGTTCAGATCAATACTGATTTCAACCAGATCTTTACATGCACTCACTATTTTGATTATCTTTATCCAAATGCAGAACTTTTATTCAAAACTTGTATGTTACAGTTTCACCACAGAAATACTAGGAATTTAGGAATACTAAAAGTAAAAGAAACTCATATAGTGATACATTTGTGATAGAAACCAGCTTGAAGTTTCTGATTGCAAAAATTCTTGAAAATTTAATCCTATTGTCTTCAGCCCTATCGATCCCAATAAGATTTTTCAATGAGGAGTTTCACAATAAAAATATATTGCAAACTTCCTTCCGCATAATTTCTGCTTGTTCTTTGTGATGTGAATTTGATTTATTTAATTATTTGAATATAATACCAACAATAATAGAGTAACAGTGATCATGGAATCACATGGGTAAAGAAATTTGGATATGTGTTTGGAGTTATAATTGCATTGCTGATGCTGCCCATGAATGAAAATAGCTTTACAATAGGTGTATATGGTGGATTGCTCACCAGAGAAAATAGATTTAATTGATTTAAATGTCCATGACTCATTCACAGCAAGTTTGGTTTTTAAAGGGGTCAGCAAATGAGTTTTGAAAAAGATGTAAATTCCTTATATTCAAATCTCTTTTACATAAATTTAAACAGTTTTTTTGCAACATCATGCCTTCACATTTTTCATTTGATTGATCCTTCAGTGAAAGAAGATCTAGGGGTAAAGACTAAACCTTATTTTTGCACAAGCCTCTAGATCTACTTAACTGTGTGGGATTGTTCCCATTCCCATTCTGCATATTACAGATAGCTCTCCTATACGACAGCCTCACTTTTCTTTCTCACACTTACCTTTACTCTGCAACTTATTTCTCAATCTTGTTCATTTAAAGAAAAGATTATCCTATTTCCCAGCGAGAGACAGAAAATACTGACCTCACTTAAGCCAGATATTTCAAATCTGAAGGATCTCACACAGATGGGTGTTTGCAAAGCTGGGGAAGGTTGCTAAGCAGGTATAAAAGGAAGTTGGCTTTTGTAAAATTTCTCATTAACTGAGGATTTTGTAGAATAGATGAAGGTATAGTCTTCAGTCTAGGAATCTTTAATCAGCTTTTTCCAGGAGAAAATGATGGGTTGACAATTTTGGACAAAATCGAAACATTCCTTCTCTGTGAAAACTATTTTTTTAATTTGACTAAGAAATATAACAGAAATTTACTCAAAATGAGGATAGGATAGGCTTCTAACTAGCAATTAGTTGTAACAGCTTTTATTTGAAAGCACATTCATTTTAAATACAAGGCTGCTTTACAGCAAAGAAAGTTCTTTTTTGTATTGGTTTCATTTTCTTTCTACATAGAAAGCTATGACCTTGGATCATATTTAATAAAGTTTTCACTTGGAGCTTTCAAAGGCACTATCAATTTTGCATCATTTCTCTCACCAGCTGCACTTTTGTTCACACAGTTTACCACATATGCATGGACAGTTACATTCTTTATTCTAAACAGGATAGTTTGTCCTTTTAAATTTTGATGTTTATTTTGACAAGAGCAAAGTAAGAAGAAATCCCCTTGAAAAAAAAAAAAAAAGTCCCTTACAAGAGCAAATTTAGAAGCACTGCTAGCCCCCAAATTCACATTTACAAGAGAACTCCACTCACCATTTTGGGGAGAACTTTCCCAAACTGATAGTTAAAACTATATTGTAAGGAGAATGTTTTTATGTTCTACTGTTGAAGAGCACTTAAAACAATTCTACCTGCTATTGAGTTTTTAAATATGTATTTTCAAACTTAAAATTAGGCTCTCTTTTAGCAAGTAACACATTTGACAGTGAATCATATTTCAGATTCATGAAGAAAAAAAAAGCAAGAAATAGCATTCATTTTTTTTCTTCAAGCATAGTTTTGCTTGGTGCATCTGCAAACACTTTAGTCTCTACTCACAGAAATATGCAGGCATTATCATGGGAAGTGTAAGTCATTTCTCACAATCACTTCTTTCAGCTCTGTGGCACAGGAATAAACCTTTAATTTCCTGAGATGCAAGACAATAACCATATCTTGGATTTCTGTCTTGAGAAAGGAATTTTTTCCCTATAGCCTAAGTCAGTGACAGGGAAAAAAAAAAAGTGACCTATGATAGGATACAACTGTCCTTGCTTAAGTTTAGCCAGTTGGTAGTTCATCTCATCCCAAGGCAGATGTCTCAGAGAAATGCCTATCTGCCTCCTTTGACCTCTCATCAAATCTTAGTGAGTGACTTGAATCAGATGTCATTTCACTGGCAGGTAAATGTGAGGCAAATCCTAACCTCTAACTCTTAAAACACTGCAGTGCCTGTCCTTGTTGAGACCTTGTGGTGAAATACAGTTGCCTCTCATAATATTTAGACTTGTGCAAAACAGATGATGCAGAAAAAGATTTGTACACACAAGCATAATAACAGGAAAACCAATCTATCCAATAGGGAAATAGTCACTTTGTCAAAGTAGAGGCTGTAACACACAATAATAATCCAGAGATGCTGGTAGATTTGCAGGGCTTCATCCCACTGAGTACTCAGTTACCTAAAGTGAAAACAGACAAGTCTCAAGTGCCCAGTTTGAGTCATAGAGTCATAAAGGTTGGAAAAGATATCCAAGTTCATCAACTCCAACTTTCGACCAAATACCAGCAATTAACCACATCCTGAAGTGCCACATCTGCTTGTTTTTTGAACACTTCCAGGGATGATGACTCCACCACTTCCTTGGAAAGCCTGTTCCAGTGCTTAACCACTCTTTCAGTAACAAAATTTTTCTAATATCCGACCTGAATCTCTTGGCAAAAGTTGAGGCTATTTCCTGTTGTTCTATTTTTATTTCAGTTGTCTGGGAGAAGAGGCACTCATCTCATACAACCTCCTTTCAGGCAGTTGTCAAGTGAAAAGGTCTCTCCTGAGCCTTTTCTTCTCCAGATTAAACAACCCCAGTGCCCTCAGCTGCTCCTTATGTTCCAGACCCTTTATCAGCTCCGTTGCCCCTCTCTGGATATGCTCCAGCATCTCAATGTCCATGTTGTAGTGAGGGACCCAAAACTGATCATGGGATTTGAAGTGAGGCCTCACTAGGACTGAGCATAGGTACACAATCACTGCTCTGGTTCTGTTGGTGACACTATTCCTGGTTGTCTGGTGTTTTACCTAGGACTACTATTACTTTATCCTGAATGAATGCTCTACCACTATGATAGTGAATGAAAGAAATACATGATCTCTTCCTCTGTCAGATATTTTGTGCAAAATCCACCCCTGTAGGCTTGATTTTGCAGAGGGTACTGCAGGTGGAGTCATTCCAGTGTCATGAACTCACTAAGGCAAGCAGTGAGGTACAGTCTTGGACTGAGGGGATTCTTAACAAAACCTTTTTGTACCTAGAAAGGCAGATACTACCTCATTTAACCATGTGTGTGAGTCAATGTGACAGATAGACACTGAAACATGAGAGCCACATAGCAATTTAAATAAAGTCATGCTGCTGTTACTGTGCTATGCCATCCTATTTTGCTCTATTTGATTATAGCTAAGGTATGGAAATTAATTCTGGATTGCACATGTTCAGAGCCTGAGACCTTTAGCTGGCTTCTAAAGGACAAGTACTTATAACTTTACATTGATCATCATGGTGTGAGGTTTGCTTTTGAGCTTTGGATGAAGATATTCTTACTAAAACAAGGAAGTGCATAATGTGGAAGAATATGTTTTCTTCACATTGAAGAGCAATGAAGTTTTATGATTAGTAGAATTAGAACACACACCTATTGTCATGGTTAATCTTATTTTGCATCACCTTTGTAAATGGAACTTAGGACATAGTAGGTAAAAACCCAATTTTTAATAATCTTTCAGAGTACACCCCAGTAGAGTTGTACCCAAGAAAACAACAGATGAAAAAAAAAAAGGTAGATTCTATAATTCAGTTTTATGAAGGTAACACGAAACTGGAAGTGGTGTCATAGACCATAATGTTATAAATTGCAAGATGCTATCAACCTTGAAGGAATTGACATGATAAAGCAGAAAGCTGTAGGAAATGCAGAGAAATTTAAGCAGGCTGACAAGTATGACCATTTAAACATGAATAAGGCATGCATTTCTAAATTTAGCTAGCTGTTTACCTGAGTATATTTAAATTGTCTCATTTAGGCTTTTCTACCTACCTGCAAAATAATAATAATAAAAACTTTGAAGCCTGTTTTGGAAGTGATCAAGTAAACAGCTACTTTAAACGCTCAATGAAGTCTAAATATATATATATACATACATGTGTGTGAATATATATGTATGTACATTTATATCTCTCTCAATATATATATAGATATACACACAGGTACATTTTACCCTTTCCTTGTTACTTGTCAATTATTGCCCACCTATTACACTCTCTTTTCTGAGTTAGCTCCAGCTAATCAGATGCTGATTGGGGATGCTAGAATACACTTGCTGATGATTATGTGTTATTTTAACAGCAGAATGACAATAATTTCCTGTAATGCCACTTGTTAAGGTAATTATGCTGTAATTGCCTTATCAAGGTGTCATAGAGGAGAGAGAAGAAACTCTGAGATTTCACAGCTGCTGTCATGCTTTGATAAAGTGTTATCCTGAAAATATATTATCAGTCATCAAGCTAAATTTCTACCAGTTGTTTTAAATCAGAAAAAGTCTCTCTTGGGTGGGGCATATGACCTCTATCTTTGATGTTTCTCAGCCTGATAATTAGGGAGGATGGATTATCCTTGTTTTAAGGCATAAACCTAACAACAGATATGCATAGGTAAGAATATGTAAATGCAGGTTCATGAAGGTGTCTGTAGTTTTCAAAGATGAGAAGCAGCTTACTGTGAAAATATAGACTTCAACTGTAATCTTGGTTTTAGAGTACAGTTATATGGATATTGTTTCTGATATAGAAAGAGAAATGGGAAATGAAACAGAAAATGTGACACCTCTAAAGTAAGAATATGAGAGGTCCCATAAACATGTTTTTAAAATTATTTTTTAAAGAATTAGACAGTCTTAATAAGAGCACTTACTTCAGACTTACTGAGGTTTGCTTTCCAAGATATGTTTAACAGGAAAAAAAGGCTTGAGCTCTGTTCCTTTGGGTCAGAAATACAAAATATCCCGTGAGAATTTAAGGTATATCAATGCCTGGCATCAAGGCAAAATCCAGGTGAAGTGTACCATTTGCCATGCCTAATTTTGCAATGATGTCCAAAGAGATTTTTAGTTTTCACACTCTATTTAGTCATGCAACCATGAACTGGGGAATCTAAGTAATACCTGTGGAATGCATCCATTGTGCAACTGATCCTGCACTGCCAACTGTACACTGATACTCAGGGCAATAACTCAGGAATAGCCACTACTTCAGCTTGTGATGACTAATTGTCTCTTAAAGTATTATTAGTAATGATAAGGCTAAAAGTAATAGAGAATTAGGCTCATACTACTTAAATAATTATTTAGACTTGCACCCAATGTCAGCAAGAATTGAGGGTTGTGCACCATACTAGACCTAGCCCAAGAGCAGGATTTAAGAAAGGCAAATGAATGTGCATATTTTTGTGCATTTGCATCTGTTTCATACCTTCAGGCAGCTAATGCAATGTTCCATGGCAGTGATTATATAAGCAATCCACAGATAGGTGCACTAGCCTGATTAATGTCAGATCTTGCTCTGAAGCACTTCCCCAGTCAGAAAATCGAGAAATTAAATTTGGAGGGGGAAGCATTTTCCTATTCTTCCTGACATGTTTTTCCTTCTCTCTGAACTATTTAGAGATGTGATGCTAACTCTGCGATTTTTCTGTATGAAGGTTCCATGCAGAATATCACCTTCAATTCCTTGGATTATACAGTGCAAAATCCGGTACAAGAAGCACCACTGACAGTTTTGAAACAAATTTGGCAATCCACTTGTCAGCTGGATGAGAAGAAAGAGTTACATTTCTAGCAGTGCTGCTGGGACATTTTAACTGATCCATCCATGGAAGCTCATGCTCCACCAGATTTACAAGGGCATGCTCTCAAACTGATGACCTTCTTCTATCTGCTTGTCACAGGTTAAATTCTCAATATTAACTATAATTACTACCAAAACCTCAGAGAATGTCTAAGAATAAGAAAATGACCATGAAATTATACCATTTGTGACTCTACTAATAGGAAAGAATGAAAGCAGAAAAAGGAAAGAGCAGAATTCAGAATGCAGAGGGCTTAGTAGAAAGGAACTTTGGGGAAGATGGTCTGAGGAACAAAAGGTGAATTTGCATCTTTAATATGTGATACTAAAGGCAGGAAACCAATTGATATATTCTAAGGCCTTCTGAGGCATAAAAGAAAAAGGAAAGCTAGTGGTTTTACCAAAATTAAATATATGAAAGAAAAACAATATTTTGCTAAAACTAGAACAAAAGGTTAACAGTCAAAATGAATACAATGAAAATAAACAAACAAACAAACAAAAAGCCCAAAACAAACTCATCATGTAGGTCTAAAATTAAAATGAACAATATGAAAAATCGATTATAGATAACAAAAATAGAAGCAGCAAAATGAAAGTTTCCAAAAAAAGTAAAAGGAGAAATGAAAGTTCCATGATGTGACTGAAAGCAAATTTGGCATTTCATAGATAAGGCAGTAATATTAATAACTTCTTAATTTTTATAAACCAGCAAATAAATTAAATAAGGGCCTGGAACTTAGCATATTCCTAAGAAAAAAAATATGAAAGGCAAGAACTGTTTAGTTTACTTTGATTTTACTCAATGCTGTCCCAGAAGGCCTCACAATACCTAAGCTATCCAACAACCCCTGAGCTATTTCCTGGAAAACACATAAAGAATGAGGGATGTCCAAGTGGCCTTTCAGAACAAGAAATAAAATAAAAGAGGGCTTGGGATTACAGAACTCTTTAGCATATGACAAAACAATTTACCTTTTCAAATTTCCAAGAATACCAGAACAATAATTTGTAATTTTAGCTACAGTTGTACTTGAACTAATTTCCTGGTTAAGTGAAAAATCAGATAAGGTATATCAGCCAATTCTTTGATACTCTATCCTATATTGTATCCCTAAGACCAAAATACAAATTCAAATAGTACATTCATGTGCAACTCATTCAAAAACCTAAGCAAGTGTTTATTAGCAATGCAGCATCACACTAGAAGAATATTAAAAGACATGTCAGATGGATCGAGATGAAACATGTTCTATTGATTACTTTCATTAATGACTTAGCTGATAGAATAAGATTGTATTCAGTTGCAGTCAGATTGTTCCAAGAGATGGGTAATTAAAGACTGTGCTAATTTTGGATGGTGCAGAGGTAATTTTTTTCACAGTGGCTGGTGTGGAGTTGTGTTTTTGATGAAACAGAGATGTTTTTGTTATTGCTGAGCAAGGCTTACAATAAGCTAAGGCTTTTTCTGCTTTTTATATGGCCATGCTGGCCAGGAGACTGGGGCTGCCTGGGAGGAGAGAGAGGCAGGACAGGTGACCCCACTGACCAGAGCCTCCAGATCATGTGGCATCATGCTCATTATATAAAGAGGGAGAAAGAAGGAGGAGAGGGGAAGTTTGGAGTGGTGATGTTTGTCTTGGCTGGTCACTGTTATGTGTGATGGGGACCTGCTCTCCTGGGAATGGCTGAACACCTGCCTGCCCCTGGGAAGCACTGAATTAATTCCTTGTTTTGCTTTGGTTGCAAATGCAGCTCATTCTTCCCTTATTAAACTGTGTGAATCTCAACTCACATGTTTTCTCACTTTTACCCTTCTGATACTTTCCACAATTCTGCTGGTGAGGGAGTGAGTGAGAGGCTGTCTTGGTGCTTGGTTGCTGACTGTGTTTAAAACTCAAGGACTCATGCTGCAACAACAACAACAAAATCTGTTTTCATATAAGGGATTTTTTTTTTTCCCCAGTTAACATGACCAAAAATGAACGGGTTGCTTAGCAAGGTTGTGAACTCTCCATCCTTGGATTTATTCACAACTTGACCCTGATAAACCTCATGTAACTTTGAAAATGCTCTTGCTGGAGAAAGAGATGGGGGCAGAAGTACTTTCCAACAAAAATTATTCTTTAATTTCACAATTGCATCACATTTATTGTTGAAGGTTGAAAGAAAGCATGGAAAGTTAGGAAGAAGACACTATCTGGATAAATTGGCAAAACTATCCATAATCAGGAAAAAAAATCAAAACTCAGAGAAGGTGAAAGCAGAAAATTACATGCAAGAATCTGAAAGTTAGCTTCTGAAACTTGGACTTTTTAAAAAAAGCTACCCCATCAACCAAGGGCAAGGTTTTGGCTTATTATATAAATATCTGTACTTTTAAAAAAGAAGTCCTGTTCTGGGCTCTTCTGTTTGCAAGACAATAAAGGTAGATGTAGAAAAATTAACTAATGGTTCCATGCTAGCTAGGACTTCTTAGGCTTCATGTTGAGCATTTTGTCTGGTTTTATAAATGTTATTTTAAGAAGATTAAAGCCATATCAGCAGTAGTCTGCAAAATATGAGTGACAGTGCTAAGGCCGTTAAACTCACTTTATGAAAAAGGTTAAAAGAATTTTTGAAGTCTTTAACAAAAAAGTGGGGATGATTTTGGTGTAGTTCCAGTACACAAAAAGTTCTTTACAGAGGATACTGATGTGCACTGTATCTACTGTGTCATTGGACAATAATGCTAGAATTAGTGCACATAGCATGTACCTAAGAAAGTTTTAGGTAAAATTCTGTCAAATATGAATTCTAGTTATAAAAGCACTAAAGCACTGTAACAGATTATTGAGGAGTGCAATGGAAAATCAATAGCAGATTCTAAAGAAAAGTTAGATAATCTTCTGCCAGTGATAGTCTGAGAATATGTCAACCTGCTTTAACAGGGAAGGTTAAATCAGACAATCTTGTGACATTTATCCTATATTTGCAATGCTGATGACAAATAGTTACCAATGTTTCCGGCGTCATAACAAAAGCTGTAGAAGGAACTGGCATTCAAATAACACTCTCTTCTCTTTATCACCATGAAAATTTCATCCATTTGCAGTCATCTGTGGTTCAGTGACAAAACCAGTGTCTCTCTCTTCAAACAATAATTAATGCAGCCGAGACTGGGAGACCCCAGACAAGGTTTCTCACACCGCTTCCTCCCACACTTGTGTCACAAAAGTCTCACCAGAGGTTGCACTGTAACAGAGTTGGCTGTGCCTCCCAGGAGAGACTTTATCTCACTGTGCCTCTCTCTTCAGTACTTGTTATATTGGTCATCAAATGACTTTTCTCTGAGCACTGAAAATGGCATGAACGAGGCAGGAGAAGAGACCTTAGACAGTAATGCAAGAACAAGAATTTGTAAACTGATAAGCAACAGCCACATGAAGGCTGGAAATCAGAACTCATGGGAAATGGGAGACAAAGAGTAGAGCCATGTAGCAGTGAGAGGCAGAACTGCTGGGAGCAGGCTGTGGTCAGAGCCCAGTAGTTTCTGTCGGGATGGATGGATGCTGCCCTGTCCAGCCAGACTGGCCTCCACAGCAGCTGCCCTCTCACCTCAAATTACTCATCTGTTAATCAGATGTTTAAAGGATAGATCAGGAGGAAGGACAAACTATGGAACTTCCATGCAGTTTGGGTTTTTTTCCTCTATTTACACAATTTTAATTTGCTGAAGTCGTTCGTTAGTAGGCACTGATTTAGTAAAGAGGCTCTACTGGGTATGCTTGTGTGTCTAATTTACAGCATGTGTTTCAGTGGAAAGTTTAAGGATGAAATGAGTGATCAATCAACACACACTGTAACATTTAGATCAATAGAAATGAATTTCCAAGGAAGCACATTCCTTTAATGCCCACTGATGGCTTTATGGACAGAGATAGAGCATTGCTCCTATGTTTCTGTTTAATGACATAAGGCATCATTTTTAAATGATGATGTTGATTTATTTTGCTTTCTTGCTTTTTGAATATTTGATGACCCTGGTATATGTCAAAAAAGAAATTTTATGAGATTTTTTTTACAGTGTCTTTGAATTTGCTTTGATGCTTTGAAGCTTCACAAATACATTTCAAGTGTCAAAGGTTTTAAGATATGGGATAGTGGTCCTGCTGGTCTTAAAACAGACAGCTAGATATTTTGCAGCCAGAGGATAGAAGACCACTGGAATACTCAGGTTCCAAAAATCAGAATATCCTGGCAAAAATGTGCCTTGGAGATATGTACTGGTTTTTACTAGAACAAAACTAAAAATACACAGCATACCAGTGAGGAAAACTAACAAATACTGACAAGGCTTGGCCTTGTTTGAAGAAAAAACATGTAGCGATTCATTTCTGCAGGAAACCCTTCTCTGTGCTTTAACAGTATTTGAACACTAATAAGATTGAACATCCCCTGCTTGTGTGGAAAACTGCTCAGCAAAAAAATAAGTTTTGATTTTCCTTTCTTGCGAAAATGTGAGAATGGTTTAAAATCTGAAATGCAGTTCAAAAAACCCAATCTTTTCCTGAATGTTACATAGTTTTGAAAGGGGCAGAAGAAGAATGTCAAGATAGAACATTAGTAATTTTGGGTTTGCTAGTAGAAGAAATACCTTTTTTTTTTCACATAGTCAAATTTTTATCTTACTTGCCTAAGGATGGAGTGACCCACCATCATTTATTTTCTTTCCAGACTATTAAAATGTACAATAGATACAAAATCATGATTGCAAGCTATGCACATCTGTTAAATTAACTAAAGAAAACACAAACTTAGCAGGGTTGAAAGTGTCTATAACAACAGTGTGTTGCCTGAGGCTCAATGAGTCTGTGTGAACAAAACTGCAGTGTTGACCTCCCAGAGTTTTAGTGTCTTTTACTTCACCCTTGAACTGAATAAAAGCACTTAATCACTCATGGGAGGCTCTTTTGTTTCCCAATAAAAGTCTATTTTGCTATTATTCTTTATCTTTATTCTAAACCCATATTTAAAAATAATTTTAAAAAATATAAACCCTCCAGTTAATCTTAAAAGGTGGAAAATTATTCAGGAGATTGAAGTGGATAATGCTTGAAAACAATGTCTTTATTATTTGTTATAAGCAAGATTTAACAATAGCTGCTTATTTTTAAGGTGAGATAGTGGAGTTCTCCTTGAGACCTTTCAGAGATCCAGGACACACACAGGGCTGCCTGTGATATCTTATAGCTTGAATTCATATAGCCTTAAAGATTTTCTGCAGATGTTTTATACAATATGAATCCTTTGATCAACTGGGAAAACAAAAAAAAATAATGTTTGTTTGAAGTCACAGTTGCTCAGGACAGTAAATTAGAATAGGAATGTGCAAATGGGAGTGGAAGTGCTATCATCTTCCATCATGTAGTTGAGAGCTGAGCTGAAGAGATTTAAAAACGTTTATGGTAGTAGAAGTAACCTGAAATGCAGCTATGGTAGAAGCAGAATGCTGACAGAGTGGAAGCATAGCTGGGATGATTCCCAGGAACTGAGGCAAGCTGGAAGTGCTCATGTCCAGCCACTATTCCAAGTGAGCCTGCCACAGCACAGAGTGCTCATTTGCTTAATTTGTGCCATGTAAGTTCTCCTTTGCTCTTTCACTTGCTTGTTTAAAATCACTTATTCTTGTTTTAAAAGTTTATGGACAGGGGTGTTATGTAAAAGATGTGCTCCAGAATTTCAAGCGGTAAAATCAGCTATTGACTAGGAAAATTAGAAGAAATGTGAAGAAAATTCTGTTTTCTGATTAAACATTGTGATAAAATGAAAACTCAACCTTGCTAAGCTGTGTTTCATTGCTCTATCAAAATTCTTAAATTTGCTTTGCATGAAGGTATAGCATCATGAAAAGTGAGCTGAACAAATTACATGGCTGAAAAAAAGATGAACTGTAAAAACTAGATCAGTTTTACAGGTCTCATTTTAGTTATACTGTTGAGAAAAGTAAAAACCTTGTAATGTTTTGCTTTTTCTATGTTCCTTTCATGTTAAGTCCACAACAATGGAGATATCTTAAATGTTTCACAATCCTGTCCTTGAATACTGACTTTTACATAAGAAAATGGGAAAACCTGCATCCTCTATGCTTCAGCTTCTGTGATGGAACAAGATTATGATACACAACTCCAGAGATAAAAAATATTTATTTGAATTACTATTACACCTACTAATTCAAATCTGGACTCTGAGTGATAGATGCTGAAAAGGCTCCTTGCCTTTAGAAACTCAAAATATGGATTTTGACCAGATACAAAAGGAAGAAGTAAAGCAAGGAGGAAATTGAAAAGCAAGTATCAGAGAAGCAAGTAAATTATCTTACAAGGCATATGTGTCACATTTTACAATTTAGTTAACCATAACCATATTAAAGGAGTTATTTTCACAAACTTTTTTTATCAAGGAAAGGATAACATACATTACATTGTTAAAATTCCTTCATGAATTCTACTTGTCCATGGAGTACTAATCATATTGTTGTTGTATTTGTTGATTCTTAAACATATTATTGATGCAATTGTCATTGTTAATATTATCTATTTTACAGCCCTCTAAGTTTAGCCATGTGCTGGCATCTAAGCAGTACCTGAAAAAGCTGGTGTTCATTCTTGTCTTTTTGCTGGCTCCAGATGAGAAGCTGATCCATCTCAATAATGGGATAGTAAATACCAGCTTCTATTTCTCTCTCTGGCTTTCAGATATTCAGCCCTCTGTGAGCTAAAACTCTGTGCTGCTTTTCAGCAAATGGGTCTTCCAAAAGAATCTCTGGCTTTCTGAAGTTAAGCAAAATCTTAGAAAAGATTTATTCTATTGAAGTAGAAGTGTAAAGAAATCTGAAATTCTTTCTAAACCATGTAGTCAATCTCACTTTTGAGGAAGAATAAACAACATTAAAAACTCTCTTAGCATGTTGGCAGTTTAGTCTTAAAGAAAAAATAACAAATCTACTTCCACCCACAAAGTAAAACGAGCAAACATAATGCAGTTTCCAAGGCTTGCAACTGGAGACCTGTGCCTCAGAATGTTTCATCTTGTTAATGTATATGGGTATTTTAATTGTTCAGAAGAAATGAAGGGGAACTAGTTACCAAAAGAGATGTCTCTTTCTTTGCTCCTCTAATTTTTCAGAAGCTTTATATATAATTACTGATTGTTGATACAGTGATTACTGTGAAACAAAAGGAGCTTGATTGCTGTACTATTATACATTGAATGAGGGGGAAATAATTTGCCATGATTGAATTTACTAATAAATATTTAATGGATTATTCTGTCCTAACATATTTAAACAATACACCAGTCAGGGGGTGGTAAGTATTAAGTAGAGCAATTTCAAACTTTATGTATTTTTTTTTTATTTAATTGGACATCAGTCTCATATAATAAATTCTTTACTTGGAATAAACATGTCTCCTTGTATTCCAGCTCATACATAATGATTTGTGGATTTTCAGTCTCAACGTTTATTTTATTTTAGCATCCTGTGAGCTGTGAGTTATTCCCTGTATTTATAGAAAGCCAAAGACAAAGGAATTAAATTAATTTTAGATGTAACTTCTTTCTTTTCTATCTTGAAACATTGCATCTTTGAAAGAAAGATTTTTATAAAAAAGAAGGGGAAAATTAGTTACTAAAAATTAGTTTAAAATATTCCCTAACGATGTATTTGTCTCTCTAACTTTGCATTAAGCATCAGAGAAGTTAAGTATTGTGTTATGGCATTTTTTATTTGGATTATTAATGTTCAGAGCAGTCGGCAGGCCCAAATTTTGGAGTTTTTTGTAATGCACAGGAAGATGTGCCTTTTCATCTGCTGGTCCAAGACTGATCCAAATTAAAAATGACCTTCCTAGACAGAGCAGGAAGCATGAAGTATATTGGCATATATAAGCATATATGATCTCCTGCCAGGCCTCTGCCAGGAAGGATAACTTGGAATTGCCTTCACTCAAAGGTGTTCTCTATATTCAGACCACAGGCCAAGACTAGACTGCTTTTCCATGAAGAAAATAGTGAAATTATTCTCTTTGTTTGCAGTGATCTAGTTCAATAAATTAGGAGGGAGAGATTCAGATTTGCTTTCTGACAAAAACTGACAGTTTACAAGGCTCCAAGTCAATGTTTCGCCAGGAACAGTTTTAACCATCAGGCTGAGAAAGTCCCTGTACACCTCTAATTGCCTTCAGGCCCTTAGGTACAAACAAGTGAAAGAACCATTATGCTGCAGAAAACAGAAAACCAGCCTGGGTCTGCAATCCAGTAATGAAGGGTCTGCCTCAGAAGTGTGTTTGAACTGCCTTGGGCTGCAAGGGAATTGAAGCTCTGGTGAAAGCTTGATTATTTCTGCATGTTGACATCATGGTCATCAAAATTTCATTGGACATAAACTTTGATGGGCCGTCTGTCTTAAAACAATATTTTTTAAAATTTTTTTTGCTTGTGATTCTGAAATTTCTAGCATACAGTAACTAACGCAACCTCTTCCATTCCTCTTCCATAGGTTAACGAGAGCTGGTAATCTTTCCCACACGAGTATTCACTGCTGAATAAATGTTGTCTCCAGTGTTAGAGGGACACCCAGAAGCTGAAATAATCATCTCAAAGGTGAAAATGCCCCTGCATTTCCTTCTTTTTCTGGAAAGTGAGAAAGGAAGAAACCAGCTCCATTTTTCTTATTCTCCCTGCATGAAAAGCTAGTCATGTCTCCTGCTACTGAGTTTCTTATCCAAAGCTCTCAGTTTATGTGCTGTGATAGTCAGAAGAAGTTTATTGATTCCCATAATTTGAAATCTTAATACCATCAGAATCAAATCCTTCCATGTATACATGATTTTGAGTGGTAATATTTTAATGCAAACTGAGTAAACTGAAAGCTAAGAGCTAGAAGGAAACACTTGTGTTTCATTTTACTTGGAAATTTATAATATTTAAGGCTGATGTATTTTACATTTTCAGCACAGGTAATATTTCCTAAATTAGTTTATTCTTTGTGATTTTACTTAAAAGTAGAAAAAAAAAAGTAGCTTATTTTGGAAAAAAGACGTCACTATGCAGATCTACTTTCCTTTTTCGTTCTGCTTAAGGTGATTTTCTGTAAAATTATTTTTACAAGATCCTATGCTAAAATAGGTAGAACATGGAATATATTTTCCAAATTTCCTGACCTTTATGCCTCACAGCAAATGCATTCTGCTTGATATTTAAAATAATGTCTTGACACCAACTACACCATTATTTCCAATGAGGTAAGGCAGTAGCATCAGCACTGTTTATTTTATTTCTGTCCTTTCAGCAGCAGAGTTCAGCTGGTTACCAGTGACCTGTGCTGTTCTGTATTCATGCCAGCTGAACAGCTACAACCCAAATCCTTCTTGTTAGCTTGTCTTTACATTCCAGTGTTTAAAATTAGCACCTAGACACAGTTCTGTAGGTTCTATGGGAAGCAGCTTCAGATAAATAAACATTTTGTGCTGTGCATTCTGGGCACAGGCTGGATGAAGCAATTATCTTGGGAAGTCATCTTTGTTGTTTACTCAAAACAGAGTTCTTCACACTTTATTGGTGATCTATTATAAGAGTCTAACAAAGTCTGTGTAAAGTAGTGGCATCTTGCTCATAAATGTCTTATTACTTATGTAACAAAAGATTCCTGCTTAACAATTTAATCGACCTGTTCTCACTGTTCTTGTATACGTGCTCCTTAGCAAGAGCATGTGCCACTAAACCAGCAAGTCAGATTTTTTTAGACAATGGAACCTTGAAAGGACAAAAACTCTTAGAAATAAAGTGGGTAGATTTGCAATGACAGCAATGTAGATCAACATATATGATGTTTGACATTCATGGGAAAGATCCACGGGAAGGAAGAGCTTTGAAAAGGCCATAAGTCATTTTCATGAATTTAAAATGTTCTCTTCTATAACTTGCCAAAAATGCAAACTTTTATTCTACTCTATTATAAATTATGTTGGGTTTTTTATGCCAATGTCACACTGCAGAAACTCAAAAATAATATAGTATTAATAAAACTAAATATATCTTATTCCAAATATTGCTAAGAATTTAGAAAGATAGTCTAATTGCACTAAATGCAAATTTATTTCAATATCATGTTTTAAAGATATGCATGCAGTCAAATTTTGACACAAATCTTCAGAATTATCAAATAAAGAAAGCAATTTGTGAAATCAATGATTTTGAAGCCTTTATAATTTCTCTAAGTTTTATATCACTTCAAATTAAGAAACAAACTAACATAATTTTTTTCCTTAAATCAATTCTATAATTCATTATAGAAGAGACATTTATCTCCAAAATTTTTTAGATTTCAAGCTAATTTCTTTTTCTTTGTTTGCTTTTAATATTTAGTGTTCTACTTTGCCAACACCAATGCATTTCCTGTTGCACAGTGTTAAAATTACTAATGTGATTAGTTTCCCCAATTTTAGTGTTGTGATTCAATTTCATAAGTAACTTTTATTCTGCTAGTTTAGTAAATTGCTCAAAATGGAAACCTGTTCTATTTATGCAGAGATGATAGGCAATGAAAGATTGCCTCACAACTCAGTAAGATTTTTTTGCTAAGCTTAGAGAATTAGCCATCTTGGTTTGCTCATCCTAATGTTTTCTGTGTGATCCACAGAAATAACATTTGCTCTTTAGATGGGGTTAAAATGTTAAGAGAACAATGCACTGAACTTCTTATATATTTAAAGGTTTAAATAATACTACTCTTTACCATTACAACTTTGTTTACTGTACTGTTGGTCAAATTGGTTAAGGGCCTAAGTCAGTCAACCAAACCTAGGAACTCAGGACCATTTTAAAAGCTTCCATGTTGGATCTCAGGAATCTGGAGTTTTTGAGCTTTCTGTGCTTCCAGGACCAGGCCCCCTGGAAAACACTGCTCTGGAGCAGAAACCTTGGAGAAGGCTTGTAAATATGAATAGTGAGTTAGAAATCACAAATGTTTAGTGGGTTAGATATGTGTATTTTCACTGGGCGATGGGTTTTAAATTTGAGGTTTTTATAGTATAGCAGTGGTTATGGGACAAGATGGAGAATTTTGGGTGGTGTCTTTCTCTTTGTTCTTCTTCTTCCTTCTTCTTCATGGAACTTAGGCAGTTGTCTTTAGTTGGTCAGTCTAATGTCACTCTAAGGGTCGTGGGAATCTATTATTGGGTCAAAAGGATAAATTATGCAGGTGTTAGACTTCTATTAGTTTGTTTAGCTTTAAAAGGCCTTGAAGCAGGCTCAGATGGAGCCATTTTTCTTACTTCTAGCAAGAAGCTAAAAGTGCTGTTATACTTTCTGCAATTGTTCGATAAGATATAATAAACATCCAAGTCTAAACATGAAAAACCATCTCAATTGCTTTTGTAACAATCCTAACTCTGAGAAAAAACAAACAAAATTAAAAACAAACCACTAATAAGTGGTGCAAAGCCCAGCATACATCCCCACACTTCCACATGTCATGCCTGGCCTGATGCTGATGTTCCAGGAGGGCAGAGTAGAACCCTTCATACCTGGCATTCCACGTGAACATTCTGTATTGTCTAAGGAATCACACTTTATTTTATAAATAACTATAATGAGAGCTGACATAGACATCACGTGTGAGAATCTACATGGAGATGGCTACATGTAAGTGTACTGAATCACATCTTCAATACCTTTCAAATATGCAAATGGAAAATGCTGAAATCAATTTGTTTTCTATGTCCACACTTGAGAAGGCAAGAAGTACTGCTGGTACTTAAACTGCAGCAAGCCAAATTCAGATTTAGACAAGAAGAAATACTGCCTGACAAAATGGATAGTTAATGACTGGAATAGACTTCATGAGAAGTTTAAGGAGTCTGCCTCCTTGGAAACTTTAAAGAAGAGTTGAGACAAACATGTCAGGAATGAGAGACAAAAGCTAATCCAGCCTTTACAGCAGATTTAGATTAGATGATTCCTTCAAAAGACATGGACTAGATGGCATAGATGCTGATTCAAATAGAAATGTATAATTTTGTCTCCTCTTTTTTACTTATGTACTTGTCCCTGGTGACCTAAAATCAATTTCTTCTACCTCCACATTTGAGATGTGTGTTCTATACTATGACTCTGTTCCTCTGTTTTGTTAGAGTAACCTGCCATGCCTCATGGCTCTCAAATGTAATCGTCTGAAAGTTAATTGTCTACAGTATCATCAGTAATCAATCAACTGTGCTATTATTTTACCTGTGTCTCAAAAACGTTGTTTAAACAAGCTTTGAAAAACAATAAAGCTTTAAAATCACTAGGGGGTGTTTACTACTCCAAATGCAGCTGTCTTTTTTGGCAAATCTGCATGCAAAGTTTGTTTAAAAACATGGTTTAGAATTGACATGTAAAGGTGACAGGTAGCTTTTTATTACCTAATTGAAAATAATATCTGAAATAATTCTATCATTCTCAATTCCAATGTGTTAAAAACACACTTTCACTTAGAAACTGTGTAAAATAGTGAGTGTGCTGATGAGTATCCATTCTGTCTTAAGTCTGCTGTCCAAAACAGCTGGAAGCAGAGTTGGCTGCTGGGAGTGCATGCTGAAGCATGCACTGCACCACCAGGAGCTCAGGCAGAGAAAATCTACATAATCTCCCATAAATTGTGCCTTATCATCAGGCCAAATGCAAAAAAAGATGAGGATGCAACCTGGTCTGTGGAACTTTGTCAGGTGTTTTCAAGGCAAATGTAGCACTCGAGTGATCTCTGAGCAATTCTCAAAAATTTCTGAAAACAAACTCAAACACATTAAATTCCTATATTCTTGAAAATAAACAAATGTAGTCTTGTTACACCTGATCTTCTGCAGTAGACTAGAATAGAACTAAATTTTCTGATGTGAAAGGATTTAAAAAATTTTCCAAGTCCAAGAGATTTTTATGCACTTTCATTAAGTCCAGCTGTTAAATACATGTTATATCAAACCATTTTGTAGTTTTCATAGACCAGATTTTTCCACATTGGTATTTTAAGATTAAGACAGTGGAAACTATGTATAGTACAGACTAGACAATACCAGTAATAATCCATCTCTGTATTACAAGAGAGAACGGGCTCGTGGTTTTCATCAACATCAGTGTACACACATCAGTGTAAACTATTTACATCAATTAGTAAAGCTGTTGGCCAATGTCACTGAAAGCCATTTGTGATTGCCTTTGAAAGGCCATGGAAATTGTGGAGGGTTCCCAAAGACTGGAATAAAACAAATGGCCCACCTGCATTCAAGAAGGGCAAGAAGAAAGACAGGGAACCTATGTGCTTGTCAACCTAGGATGGTGGTGGAATGAATAATTTTGAATCCAATTCTGAAATGTATTAGGGAGAAGTAATGTAGGAGTAGTTGGAATAGTTTCACAGAGGTGAAATCACACCTCACCATCATTTGGGCTTAATGATCTTTGAGGTTTTTCCCAACTTAAAAAAAAAAAATCTATGATTTTATGACAAACCTTTACATTTTCTTGAAGAAAAGGACTGGCTTGGTGGATAAAGCAACAGCAGTGGATATTGTTTTTCTTGACTTTAGTAAGGTTTTCAACACTGCCTCCAATAATGTCTTTATTGACAAATTAATGAAGTGCAGAATTGGCAAATAGACAGTGGACTGGATAGAAGAACTCCTGAACAGCTGGGTCTAGAGGGCTGATCAGAGACATGAAGTCCACCTGGATGCCAAGCACTAGTGCAATACTCCAAGGTCAATACTGGGGACCAACACTGGTTTACATCTTCATTAATGCCTTGGATCATGAAGCTGAGTGCATCTTCAACAGATTTGCAGGCCATACCAAAGGGGATAGAATGGATGATACACCAGATACTCATGATGCCATTCAGAGGGGCATTGACAAGCTCTAGAAATGAGCTGAGAGGAATCTCATGAAGTTCAGCAAAGGAAAATAAAAAGGTCCTTCTTCACCTTGGGAAGAATCACCACATGCAGCAGGATAGGCTGTAGGCTAACTGGTGGAAAAACAAGTTTATGGAAAGCAGCTTTACAGAAAACAACTTGGGATTCCTGTTGGGCAATAAAAATACAAGGAAAAGCTTCTTACTGTAAGTGTGGTAAAATCTTTGAATGGGTTACCCAGAGAGGTTGTGAAGTCTCAAGCCTTGGAGGCTTTCTAAACTCATAAGACATGGCCATAAGCTAACTGCTTTAGGTGATCCTGCTCTGAGCAGAGACTTGGGCTGGATGACTGCTGGAGATGGCCTCCAACCACAACTATTCTGTGACTGTGAAATAGCACAAAGCAGTGATTGATACTTAAATAAGTGTTGCAAAGTAAGACACAGTAAAAAGAAACATGTAATAATCACCTTGACAGCTAATAATTTTGGTTTATACGCCAATAGTCATATAATGCAGGGGTTTGGTTTTGTCTACTTTATTCAAAGAATTTGACACTAAAATAGAACTTTAGGAGTACTTCCTTTATTTTAAAGTATGTAACTGTAAAGCAGGGTAGCAATTGAACAGTGAAGATTCTTGTTAACAAAGAGAGACAAAATATTTTAGTCTCTAACATTCCTTGGTACTGTACACAATGTTGATTCTCCTGTTCAGAGAAAGCTTTTCAAATACGATGCCTGGTAGTGAACTTCTGACCTCGAAACTTCAGAATTCAGGATAAGGTGTCCAAGTTCACTTCAGCAATGCTATCCTTTTCAGAGAGTCTCTAGAGAATTGCCATGGTAACCCAGGAATAATTGTGTGAATAACAACTTTAGATGAATTCTTCACAAATGTTTCTAAGGGCACTGATGCTGATGCATGATGGGTACTGGTGATTTCACCAAATGCAGAATCCATCAGTTTGCACATGTGTACTGTGTGAGAACCCCAGTTATCAGCTGGGATATCACAAAAGTCAATCCTTCCTTGTTGGTAGGCTTGTTCTGGATCTGCATTATGGGGCTTCATAAAATTAGCTACATCTGGAAAAATCTCATTCAATTGTCTTGTTCCATACTGGGAGAATGAATATTAAATGACTACACACAATATACTGAATACTTCTACATGTAACATAAGGGCGTGGGGATTTTTTTTGCTTTCTGTAATAAATGAGAAAATTACAAAGCCAGAAGACTTTATCCAAAGTTTAGAAAAGGACACTGTAATGATAATCAAGACAAGTTTGTTCTGTGACTTCCCTACATGGAGGGGGAAAAAGGTCCATAAAGTATTTAAAGTATTTATGTAACACTTTCAGCTTAGGAAGGTCTGAGAAACTATACTTAGTCTGTTATGGATCATAGAACTAAACTGCAAAAAAAGTGGATTTTGAAAGAAAATCTTATATTTTGATGAAAAAGAAGTTGGGAGAAATAACACTGGAATTTATAGCTTCTGGTAATAAAACAGGACCACAGAATCATGGACTGGTTTGGGTTGGAAGGGACCTTAAAGACCATCTTGTTCCTGTGGAATCTCAGGACACCCTTTTGGGAGTCCAGATTTGCTGACACCCTGGTCAGGGGGGCTCTGGGACCCTGGCAGGCAGCCAGGACCATCTGTGGGTCTGATAATGAACCCTGGGAAAAATTACCAGCTTTATATGAGAACTTGAAAGTCACAGAAGTTTAAGTAGTGCTATCACAGAGTGAAAATATAGATTTTAGCATTTTTGGGAATGGGGATATTAGAAAACAAGATGGAGGAAAAAGCACGTGTTTGGTCCTTCTTTCTTCTTCTTCATCTCCAGTTTCTATTGTGGAGTTGGCACTTTTGGATTGGCTTAGAGTAGAACCTCACTGTCTAACATAGATGATAGTAATTGGGGAACAATTGTAAACATTATAGACGTAATTTTGATTATAAAAGATAACACTGCCCGGAGAGGCGAGAGAGTGTGCCATGGCTGCCCTGCAAGACAGAGCTCGGCTGGGCTGGGAGAAATATTATAGATTAGAAAATAATAAGCAACACTGAGACCAAGAAACTAAAGAGCTCTGATTTATTCCACCTCGGGCACACGAACTGCCAGACAAAATCTTTCACACATCTCGGAGGAAAAAAAACCAAAACAGATTCTGAGAGTTCCAATCCCCATGCTGTGGACAAAGATGTTCAACAGAATCAGGTTGCTCAAAGCCCTGGCTTTGCACTATCAGCAATGTGGAAACAGCTTCCCTGGTGAACCTGTTCTAGTATCACAAGGACTCTACTAAACATGTATCTGTTTTTCCAGAAAGAAACCATTGCTTGACTAATATCTAGTTTTATTCACCTTTACAAAGAAAGGTACAGTAACCTGGAACTGCTGATTAAGTAGGACCCGGGATTATGTGTTCAATACTAATCCTTACATAGCGGAATTTTCTGTATTTTATCCATGTCCCATTGCAGTCCATGGCTGTCTCTCCTCCTGGTTTAGGAACGATGCTCAACTGTTTGAGTCCTTAAAAATAGACTGTCATTATTTTAGTTTCTGTGAATCTTTTGTGTATGTCCAGTCATTCTTCTATTGTGCACTGATAAAATAGCCAACTTTTCCTTCCACAATGCCACGAAATGTATGTGCCTTATGTGTTGGAAAATATCTACAGATAATCCTTTCTAAATGAGATCAAGACTCTTAAACAGTTGCCATGTTTATGTTGTTTTTCATGTAGGCTACAGCCTATGTAAAGGTTCATCAATACGGGTTGTTTTGATAGAACACATTATTTTGGTGTGTTTAGAAATATGCCATGCTGTGGTCTTTAATCAATGGACCTACATTCATACAAGTGTTTCTGAAGGAATGTGCTCAGAAAAATTTAAGAAGGTTCAAAGTAAAGAAGCTACCTAATCTTTAAACTGTGGTCTCAGAACAGTCATATCTAAAGGTACAGTAATCGCTTCCACTAGTATTGTATTATTCATTGTATTAAAGTAATATATTTTATTATATTACCATTTGTAAATATTTTTGAATTTAGTGGTTTTTTTTATTTGCAAGTGAGTCCAAAAAACATAGGCTGACATTTAAAAAAAATTACATAAAATATATACAGATAAAATTATTCCAAGTATTTATTATTGTTTTAGGACAGCAGTAGTATACGTAGCATACCCACTTATAGTATTATATTCTATCTGACATTCTTTGATAAGAACATTTTACCAAGTATGCATTTCCTGGAAATTACTGTCAAATGTAGAGGAAAATTCTATTTCTGGAAGACACAACAGAGTTTCAGTAAATGTTTTGCTTCTGCAAACTCAGAATGCATTTATTTGCCCATAATTAAATTTTTCTTTATTTTCTCAGGAAAGTCTCTTTCATCTCTTATCCTCAGTGTCCAGTGTCCAAAATAACTAAAAAGTACAGCAAGACTTATGCTATATGATCACTGTTGAGGAGTACTTTGAGTTTTTCTACAAGAGTTACTTTTAGCGCTGTTTCTTCAAGAAGAGTTTGCAATAGGCTACTCACATAAGGCACAGTCCTGCAGGATGGCAGCCTGAGTCTGCTAATCTTTTCCTGATCCTTTATATCCTATTACTAGTATTTACAGGAAAAAATAAAAAGCCCATACAGACATGTAAGAAGTAGTAGTCCTTTCTTTTTTTTAAAGCCACTTACACTTTGCACTTTAAAAAATTGTAAATAGCTTTATTTCCTGTTAATGGAGTAATTTATATAGTACCTACTATCTACATTGACAGCACATTTTATCCACTAGCAAATGTGAGGCATTTACTGAATCAATTACTTGAGTTATGAAGAGGAGCACAAAGCCTCATTGCCACTCCATTCTTCTCAATAACAAAGGAGAAAACACATTAAAAACTAGCATTGATGGGTTGTTGTGAGATTCAGTCAATGAGCACTCCCAGAGTTGAAATTAAAAGGCAGTTAGGAGAAAATTGTTTTCTCTGGTCATCAGTCACAATGTGAAAGGCCTTTTTCACAATGATTAATTAAAAGCTGAAAAAAGACTGAGCTTTAATAAAGTGTCTGGATGGCTTTTTGGTAGCATCATGAGTTAATGGACAGTGGCTTGCCTTGACTAAGTGTTATTGCTCTAGTCCATAATTTCATCTTGAAAATGGGCAAGGGAGTGAATCTTCCTCTTAGTAATTGAGTATTGATTTGAAAATAAATGGCACTGAAACTCCCACTGAACTGTCAGGATATATTCTGGACAGCACTGACAAGAAATGGCTTTTGGTTGCTGTGAAAGTTATGGATCAGCTTGATACTTAAATACATAGAGCTCCACTGCAATCTATCTTCTGATTTATCAAGATTCAGATGGTCAATACATGACATTTCAGAGGAAATAACATTTATGTGCCTGAAGCAAGAATAGGGAAACATTATCACCTTCTTTTTCAAATGCTCCCTTCAATTTGTGAAGCTATTTAAAAAACAACAGCAAAGCTTTGGTTAATGCCTTAAATTAATACTCTCACTTGTAGAAATTAAGCTTGAAATTATTTTAAAAGTGTTTGCAGTTAAGGTGATTAATTTCACATATGCACATTATCTTAAAATAATTTGGTGGCATTCAAGTGGAGGCAGTATGGTCTAGGTAAGCTGGGACGTTGCAATAGTCACCACCTTTAAGGCTTCAAGTACTGTGCTGGCTGTATTTAAAGGTATATAACCAACACTGTCACAGCATTAAAACTTTCACTAATGATACAAAATAGACATTGGACATAGAACTAAAATACTGTAATGAAAGATTCTAGAAAGAAAACAAAACTCAGCCGAACTTTTTAAGCTAGTGAAAAATAAAGCAAAGTTTTAAGGGTATTATTGTGTCAAACTGCCATGGAAATTAACAGGTGTTAAGCATTTTAGATACCAGAGTCAGAGGGGTCTTTACTTCCTTCTGAAGTAACTCTAGGATTTGGATGGCAATATCTCTGGCTTTAGTTGTGAGATCATCACAGTATATCAGAGAGTTAAGCGCCAGGTTCCTCAAAAGAGAGTGAAAACAGCTTCAGACACAGGTGTTGAATGGGGAATCATCTAAACACAGACAGAAGGAAATAAGCACAGCCATGTCTTCACAGTTTTTAACTTGGAGAAATCAGTCTTTTTACCCTTGAAAAAAAATAAGTTATAAGAGGTCATTATTATTACTTTTGCAGCAAAGCTTGATGGCACTTGAATCTATATGAAAGATTTGTATAAAAAACCTGTACAACTGATATGAATATCAGCTCTCATTTTTTAGGTCCTTGTCTTTCTGAGAGTTCAAATGCTAAAGTCCTTCAAGGCCTCTTAATCCCCACTCAGTGCTTTGAGAAAAAACTTCATGGGGTGTTCATGTGCTTGTGCACATCTGAGTTCAGAAAGGCAAATACCTCCACAGCACATTGTTTATGAATCTTACATAGGGGGATTACAATGTCCAAATAAGAGAAATTAATTCCCACTTTCAAACTAGGCTGAGCTCTGAGTTTGCTGAATTTTTGCTGTGATGTTACAACAGTAGTTCTTGTAATGGGGGAAGAGAGTCACTCTTCCTTTTCTGGTTGATCCTCAGAGGTGTCACAGGGTAGGGTGAGTATGTGGCACTTCCAGAAATGTTGTCAGCCTACTCTGCTGTTTATGATTGCTGCCAATACACTTAAAAGAGTGCCTAGAAAGACATTGTTTACACAAGGACTTGGTAGATTTTACTATTCAATTTTCAAACATCTTAAAGAGGTTTTGAAGTCAACTACTTCCATTCACCCGCACAAGAAAAAGGAAACAACCTTGTATTCATAACAAAGCCTTCTTTCAAGTTCTTACTTATGACATACATTTGCAATTGATGGTTTCTAGTATTGCTTGTTCCCAGTTCAGCTGAGAACCCAACAGGACACAGAAATCACGAATCACAAAGCATTGCAAGACTGGCTGTAGTTACTGAGCAAAGAGCAAACAGTAAAACAGGAATTGCATTCAGTGCTACCTTTAAAAGCAGAGCTTAATTTTTGTTTTTTATTTTTTTGTTTTGTTGGTGCTCTTTTTTGGTTTTGATTTTTGTTGTTGTTGTTGTTTGTTTTGATTTGGTATGGTGGTGTGGGTTTTTGTTGTTGTTGTTGTTGTTGTTGTTGTTGTTTGGTGCACCTAGTTTAGAAGTTCTAAAATCCAGAATAGTAAAGACTTTTTCACTCAGGGGTATGAGAGCCCTGAGGTCTCTTACATTTATCTCTCACCTTTCACTGGAGGAATTGAAATCAATATCTCTGGCTTCCCAAAAATGTATCACACTCTAAACTATTGTTTTGTTAGAAAGTAAGAAGGAAAGGAAATAGGAAAGTTCATATTAGAATCATCCCATTGCTGTTGTACCACTGTGAAGGGAGAATTTTAAATTCACAGAACTGGAAATCTAGCGTACGAAAAGGATCATTATTCTTTTGCAGAACTAGAATTTGAAATTTTTCAAGCAATGCTGAAATTAAGTATGTGCAGAAGAAGACAGAAATCTATTTTTCAGTTAGCTCTCTTTGTTATGCAGAATATATCAAAAGGAGAAAATATTTTTTTCAGACAATGCTTTTTGTTCTTTTGATGTTTTGGTTTTGGTTTTTTGCTTTATTTCAGCTATGTGTTTTAGGGACTATTCCTTGTACATGAAGAAGCAGAAAAAGTGTCCTTATTTAGGACACTTACTTTACTCCAGCTGAAGATTACGTTTGAGTTCAACTTCATGAGGGAATGGATCTGTAATGCCACTACAAGTATCACGAGCTGCTGCAGATCCAAAAACACTTAGATATGTTCTCATGATGACAGTGGCCATAATGCCACTCTGAATGTGAACCACTGAGTATGATTTGAGCTTGAGTTAGTGCAAACTGCAGATTCCTTTTGCTAGAAATGGTAGATTTCAGCAGAATAGCTGTCAATTTGCCATATGGATGGTCACTTGGTACCTGTATGGCTGGATTAAATATTGGAATCCTTTTTTGACAGAGATGTCCATTTTACTTGAATGCAGAACAATTAAGTTTTCTTCATCAAAGTATAACTTTTATAACATGGGCTTGGTAAAACACTTGACCACATGAAGTGCTCAAGACCAGATTGAATGAAGCTTTGAGCAAGCTGATCTAAGGAAGGTGTTCCTTTTCTTGGGATGATTTTTAAAGTCCCTTTTGACTCAAGCCATTCTATAAGTCTGTGATTCTATGACTTAACCAAGGCAAATATATTTTAAAAATTTTATATATCTTACTTTTTTTCGAAATATAAGACACTATAGAATGTTAGTATGTAATAGACTAATACTATACAAAATCCTGTGGGAGTTTTACTTCTCCTGGAATTGCTACATCCAAACACCATATTGTTTCACTCATCAGCTTCTGAGAAGCATGATAGTTTTTAGTGTTTATAATGCCTATAGCTATCTCTTTATTTTTGACAATCAATCACAAAATAATACTTTAAACAGGGATAAATTTAAAAAGAAAGTGCTGCAAGTGTTTTTTACTGATCATCTTCTTAATGAACAGCTACCATATGTAATTTTGCAGTGCCTCAAAGTGACAGCTAACAGTCATTAGTCTTTAAAAAAAAAACAAACCCTAGAAACAAAATGTAGTTGTTCAGTTCGTTAATCACCAAGATTATCAGTTAAGGAAATATCTCGTATTAGACAGAATGAAATGTCTTCATTTTTTCTTAATCCTTTTTCATACTTATAAAATTAATATTTAAGCAAATTGATTTCCCAAGTTCTTAGATAGAGTCTGACAGTTATAATTAAAAATAAGAAATCATATGGTGAATGAAGCACTGCTTTTGAAAATATCCTCTTCCTTGCTTAAAACTATTTGTTTCAAGATATATATTTTCATGTAAAGACAAATTCCTTTTACTGTTGTTTTATGACTGTTTTTATGGAGCTAATTTTTATGAAAGATTGAATACTGGCAGTAAAATAGTCAGGATTTGTGACAGAAACACCCTGACTATATGAAATACACATTTTGTCAGTCATAAAAACCTCTCAATAAAACTTCAGCTAAATTTTTTAGCAGCACAGCTCTCAGAGCCAGAGATGAATTAATGCATGCGCTTTGTGAAGCAGAAAGAGTATTACTGCTTCATCAATACCAATCATACTTGTAATCATTTTAAAATTTCCTTTAAGTTGAGTAATTTTTTTTTGTGTTAGTAGTGAAATGTAAACCCAAGGGTCAGGTTGCTTCCAAGAAGAAAGGAGGTCTAGGAAAAATACAAGGATATCCAAAATGTTCCTTCAAGAGATTGCTTCTCTATAATTCCAGAAAAAGAGAAAATAGAGCAGTTTGCAGCCTGATGCACCATGGTGGACACTGGAGTCTTTGGGTGCTATAGGAAGAGAAAATCTTACCCAGCCCGTGCATGTTCCCCAGCCTGTGCCTGACAAGCTCTTCCTCTCTTCCAGATCTGCACAGCCAGGTGTGAATGGGACAGACAAATATTTTTTTCTGCCATTCACTTTTCATAATTAATTTTTCTCTCCTTGCTTCAACACACTTTTGCCCACACATTCTGTAGGCAGCAGCTTTTTGAAAAATTGCAGTGAATTCAGTCAGCCTGAAGCTCATCCCACCTCTACTGTCTGGGCAGCTAGTGTGGCTTGGATTGTCTGGGTTCAGAGGAAAAAGTGTTCAGGTGGGTTACCTAAAGCATTTTATAATATCTACAAGTATATCATACATGCTAGGAATACAGACATCTTTGCTTTTTTGATCACTGATGATTTTTAATTAATGCAGGAGTCTCAAGGACTATTAATTTCAATTATCTTGTGTATTGTCACAGGAAATAACACTGTTTCTAATGTTAGAACTTACATAGAAACACACAGATTTTTTAAAAGCAGGACAAGACTTGTAAGTGATATCTTTTATAGACCAAGCAACATAATTGGAAAGAGAACAGACAATGTTCTGGACACACAAGTGTCTTTCAAGTCCGAAATAGAAGCAACAAACTTCAAGCAAAATACTTCTGAGTTTCAGAGCTTAAGAAGGAATTTTGGCAATGTTTGCAATAACGGGTGAAGTACTGATAAGGTTGAGAAGTGAATGCTGATGTGTGAATGTACTCAGCCAGGAAGTGAAACAGCAAAAAATACCAAACTGTGATGACCTGAAAATGATGGTACCTGAAGTAAGTACATTAAAACATGACATCAACAGCAGTTTAAATGAAGACCAAATAAATCTGGTTTTAACTCTTTACAAATTTTTTGATTCCTCCATGCTTCTGCCTTCTTCCTAGCACCCCCATGGTCATCAAAGTGGAGTCATGTCAGTGAGCACTGATTTCTGACTAACTGTGGGTCATCCTGTTGTGCTGAGCACTGGAGTTTCAGAAAGCTGTGCAGGTACTTGTGCCCCACATCACTGTCTTGGAGACCATAATGGAGCAAAAACAGAATATCATCCAGCCAATTTTTAGGACCCAGATGTAGTTACTCAGAACAGAGAAAAGCGTCACTAAAACTGCCCTTTCTGAGGCAGATGAAACAAACAACCTTAAAACAATTGTGTGTTTCTATCTCCATGTCTTATTTTTTGTGATTCTAAGGATATTTTTCTGAATGTGTTTCAAGCTTAGCATGCTGTTGGGGACATTAGACACAGTAATAAACATCTGCCTTAAAATAAACCAGAAAACAAAAATCAGTAGCTTGATCTGGTGCATAGAGATTACTGCATTAAGATGTCCCACCATGGAGAATTTTCCTGGCTTTGGTGTGCTTTTGCCTATATTTGTAGGTGAGTTTCATAAACTGCTTTCTTACAATATCTAGACATGTAGTGTCCTATGTGAACTTTCAAAGTCCCTTCCAACCTAACCTGTTCTGTGACTGTGGGGACAGCCCTCCCTGGGGCTCAGCAGTGATGGGTGCCCCAGGCTCAGATCCTGACAGCATTTATGCCTCCTGCATGGCTGAAATGGAGGGTGAGGGAAGGGGGGCCTGCAATACAGACAGTCACAACATATCCCATGACAGGAAGAGGGGGTGGATTAAAGGGGCTTGGATAAAGACGGAGAGAGGCTTTTTACAGAGGCACTGATGGAGAGTAGGTTTAGGTTAGAAAACAGGAAGAAATTCTTTAGTGTGTGGATGATGAGGCACAGAAAAAAGTTTCCCAAAGAAGCTGGGGAACGTGTTCTTTAAACATCTGAAACTGTTCAGGTTCAGGTTGGATGGACTTTGAACAATCTGGGGCAATGAAAAGTGCCCTTGCCCATGGCAGGGGTGTGGGGACTGGATTAAGGTCCCTTTCCACCAAACCCATTCTGCAATTCTGTGACTTCTTGTGCCAAAGGTGCACTGCAAGGCAGTGGCTTCTGCCCAAAGCTCTGCAATAGGAGGTGGAACAGGAGCAGATCTTGCCTCCCATCAGGAGTGGTGGTGCTCTCTCCCCATGGAGAGCTTTGTGGGAAGGTGGAGGCAATGCTCTGGGGTCTATAACTACCTGGGTTGCAGGTAGTGAACACTCTCCTGTGAGGAGAAAACCTGCCTGGCCCAGTTCCAGGCTGTGTTTGCCTTGTCTCATTTGGTGAAATTTAATTTCCTTGTTTAAACAAACTGCCACTGCTGAAATTCTCTGGCAACTTTTTCCTGTGTCTCTGTGCCTTTGGTTTCTCTTCTAAGTTCATCTGACTCACTTGATCACATGTTCACCTCCTCTATAATATAAATGAAGACATCGTCATTGCTCAAGCAGACTCTGATTATCTCATGAAATTAAAAATCTGTATGTTATTTTTAAATGAAATTAAAATGCTTAATAACTTAAGAGCATTAGGATGGATACTGTCTAGTTGCTTTGAAATAGATCTAATCATACAGAATGACATTAGTCTAGTCTTACAGAAGCACTGATTGCTGTTTTGCTACCATGGTAACTTGTAGCAAATACTAGATTTGGTAGAATGTTATTTTTTTTCCATTAAAAAAATCAGTTAGAAGAATTTTTTGGAGAATTTTCCACAGGCAATTTTATAAGACAGTATTTAAGAACAGCAACAAAAAATTCCATATAGCTTTGTTTTTAATCATAATTTCAATTAAACCCTTATTTTATAAAGTGAAAATAAAATGAAGATTAAACAGGTGTAAAACTCTTCAGTGTGTTTTCATTTTGGCAGTAATTATTTTTCTAATCTGTCTGCTTCCATGAAATATTCATTTCTTTGTTAATTTTTTCTGAGAAGCAGGTGAAAAGCCAGTGAAGTCTAAAGTATGCAGTAGAAAAATCACTTCCCTCTTTCCACAGTTAAGGACAAGTTTTCTGGGCCAGGAAACAAGGGGACAACAGGATCTGAAATTGGAATAGAACAACCTTTGTCCAGACAAGGGCAGCATTTCACACCTATGCATTAGTATCTTTGTTACAGTAGAGGTTTTCTGAAATTCTTTTTAGAAGCTCTTTTTTCCATAAAACCACTGGGTTTATATGAAAACATAAATACTGTATTTTCAAATTATCACAGAAGAAACATGCATTCCAGTGATCACCTTGCCCAATAATTTTCTTCTATAGATTCTTTCACTGAGATGTGAAGAAAAGAACCAAAATCAGGAAAGTTCTGCACTGAATTATGTCTATGTTTTTTAGCACACAGTCATAAAATTTCAGGCTTCACCTTACAAAAACCTGAAGAAACAAACACGCACATGTAAGGAAACTGAATATTGGTTAACTTGTCCTGAAAAATCTCTCCTCTGTCAGAAACACCTTAATTTCCATGTAGTGAAAACATCTCTAATTAATTTACCTGATTTATAATCTCTTTCCTTTTATTCCCTTTTGCTACTTTGAAGGATTCAAGGCAGGCAGCTTGGCAGAGGTGAGCAGAGGTGCCACAGCAGCTCTCTGCATAGCACACTCCTGCAGCTCTCTGGTCATGCTGTCTTGACCTCTGGCTTCCTACTAAAACAAATAAATTTCCCTTTGGGACTTCCAGAGAACCTGAATTTGTTTATTTGTTTTTTGTTGTTTGTTTATTTTTGTAATGGGAAATAATGTTTTTCCACATAATATTGTTTTCTAGCAATAAAACAGTTTTCTCTCTCCTCCTCTCCCCTTCCCTTCTCTCCCCTGCCTCACCTCCCATACCCAGTCTTGAACTGAGACTTAGGAAACAGACTAGAATCAGAACCAAAGAAAATTATTTCTTGTTACTTATGTTTAAAGATGTAAAGGCTCTCCCTTTGACAGTTTCTCTCATCTCATCTCATACTTCTTTTTCAGTACATCTTGTTCCAAGCATGTCATTATTAACTTTGGTTTGCTCATGTTAATAGTATACCAATAAAAATAACATATACCAAGGCCATGGCAGTTCACAAAGCAGAACAGTCAATTCAGATAATTTGGATGAATGCAGTAAGGATTTCAGAGCAGGGGTCATTTTATTGCCTCTGGCATGGCACAAATCTGAACAGAATGGCAGCCTGGGTCATGGTGGGTGACAGGAGGTACATTTACTCTGTACAAGTATTTGCAATGGGAATAGTAATTATTGTGACAATAATGTTTACATGATTTAATGTGTCTGTAAACTACTGCAACTTGTCTCTTTCCTATGTAAAAATTTTCCAGATCTTAGGTCTTGGAAAGTATTTATTCCTAAAAAGATTCAGCAGCTTTAACTGGGTAATTACTTATGTATTTAGTGCTCAAGAGATATTGCTGGAAGCCAAGTCCCCTAAATCATTTGTTTGGTGTAAAAGAAGCAGTTCAATGACACAATAGACAAGGGTCTATCTGGGCACATATAACCTATCTTAAGAGAGGTGATCAGGCCCCTTTTTCCCCCATTAACAACTTCTTATCCCCAGAGAAAAAGACAAGAACTTCTGGCAATGAGCTATATTAATCTCTTAAATCAAGCAGTACTTTTGCTGAGTGCTTAATGTTCAGATCCTGAATCGATCCCTCACAAGATGACCTGTGTGGAAAGCTGCTAAGTGCATGTTTGCAGAGTTTTGCATATAATGCTAGAAAGGAAAAAACAAAAAACAAAAACAAAAATAAACAAAACGAAAAAACACCAGAGAAATAATTTTCTGAATTAATTTGGATGGTTGACCATAGAATTGAATCTAAAAATTCAATCCAAATTAATGTTACCCCTTCTGGAGGCAGACACCTTGCTTGGTACATCTGTTTTTCTAGATCAGTTCTGGTTCACGACCATTTCTAAGTGTATATTATTTCCTGCATGAGGCACCATCATATTCTGGACTTAGTAAGGATTTATGAGAAAGAAAAATAATATGATAATTAATCATTCATGTGGTGTTTCTCAGCAGCAAAAAAAATATCAATGACAATGAAAAGAAAATTTCCTTTAGTATATGTTAGCTACAATTATCTTGGATGAATACAGAACATACAAAAAATATATTTTTTAATGTGATACTAAAATAACTGTTTTAGCTTTTGTAAAAAAATAGAACAAAAGAACGATAGAACAATAATAATTCTTAAATGTTTGACATTGTCTGGATAATCATATAGATTTTCTATACAAATTACAAAGATAGTAACGGTTTAAGCAAACTCAGTTCAAATCCTTACTGTTATTCTCTTTGTGTGTATAATTTTCATTGATTGAAATCAAGGTTACTAGTGGAAAACAAGGTGCATTCTTGACTGCTGAAAGTCACTTAGCCAGTCACTTCATCTGGGCCATAGCTTTTTGATCCCCTATATTCCCTCCATCACAACTAAAATGTTTGCCTACTATTATTTTTGGTTTTTCATTTAGTATTTTTTCCTTTCCAAAAACTTTGTTTTCCTTGAAAATACTATATTTCAATTTATTATAATTTAAATCACACAGTATTCTCTTTAAACTTAAAAAGTGTGGAAGTGATAAAACAATTTTAAGTAGACCATGCCAAACCTTTCTGCAATCTTTTGAAATTTCAGCTTCATTTTCCATTTTAACTTTTTCTTATGTTTTTATTAGAAGGCTAAATGCTTTCAAAAGGTCTTTAGGATGTCTCACTGACAACATGTCTGTCAGAACATGCTTGGTGACACTCAGAGAAATCAGGGGCTCTCCCAGTGACACTGCCAGGATCTATGGAACACATCACAAAACAGGTCCAAACAATGAGTAACAAAGCAAAGAGAACAAGGCAAGCAGGAACACAGAAAAACTGCTTGCAAATCACAGAGCATGATATGCTTCACCACACCACTTGAAAGAGCTGATGCTATGCCATTGTGATGCTATCAGTCTCTATTAATTTGCTTGATTTTACATTTCCTGCTGTGTAACCTGCAGGCAAGAACTTTAAAAGACTTTTGTATACATGGAAGAATTCCTTCACTCTCATTGATATTTTCTAATCATCTCTTAGGTCTCTTTTCTTACAGACACATTTTCCCTGCTTGTTACCTTGGAGGCACATGAGAATGACATAAGGAATCAGAGAAGATCGATTCCCTGAGCGGCAAGTTGTGTCTTTGTTTAACCTTCTTTTTTCTTGTGTTTGTACTCTGGCATTCTACTCAGACAAAATCAAAAGAACATTGACAAGAATTTGAAAGTAGAAGTGGAAAAGAGATGAAAAATTTTCACTATTCCTTCCTCAAAATTAGGTATTTTCTAATAGACATGCTTTGGCTCATCTCAAGCTGCAGAAAATAATGCTGAAAGGAGTGAAATTTACTTTTATATATTGCCAGGGAGACTCATCCCCTTGATTGATGAGATGCAAGCCAAGCAGGCAGCTTTGTAAACTCAAACATAGCTCTGTCCTAAGTGTACTGTGCACCAAAACTGATTGACAAACTTCTCTGCTTGGATCAAAAAACTTCTCTGCATGGATGGCTTTGCTGTGCCTGCTGTGGTCTGGGCTCCAGACATTGTGCTACACAAAATAGGAGACGAAAAACATCAGCAGGAGAAAAGCTGGAGTATTTTCCAGGGTTTAGAGATCACTTTTGTAACAATACAGAGGCTTGAATTTAAGTAAGGTCTGATATGAAAGCAACAATGTTTGCAGAAACATAATAGTCTTCATTAGTATTTTTACATAGGACCAAAACATGATAGAATCACTGCAAGTCCATTACTGTTAAAGCTGATCTTTAAGGTACAGCATTCATTTAAGGCAAAGCAATGGCAAATACCAGTGTGACCTTCACAACATATTAAACTTGCTAGAATGCAGAGGTGTGGTGTAGTCTATCTTAAACTAAACATAGAGAGTACATTTTTTTCTCTCTATGTCTCCTCCTCTTTCTTTTTTATTTTCCTTTAGTAAGATAATGCAATGACGTACCACATATACTAATAAAAGTTGTTTTGTAGCATTTGACATTTTGGAAAAGTTTATAACAGGTCTTAAAAGGATTTAAATATTTTAAGATAACAGTAAAAACAAGTCTGCATTATCAGAGGTAAGCTGGTAGAATCTCTAAGGGTATTTCCACCTTGTAATGTTTCCAATAATAGACTAGTGTCTAAGAAGCAAAGGAATTTAGAGAGGTATTACATGTTTAATTTGCTGCTGTGGGCATGTAACTAATGAATTAAAGTACATAGGGTTGCATCTACTTTGAGCATAATCTTGGTTTTGGGCAAAGACTCTCCTCTGCAAAAACATTTTCTTATCTTAGGATAGTAGAGAAATAGATTTAATTCCTCGCAAAAATAATTGTTTCTTGACCGTAAAAACTGAGAAACTGTATATCTATTTTCACTGAGTTTGCAGTCTATACATGTGTTAGGGAAAAACTATAAGTTATAGAAGCTTTGAGACTTAAAATTTGGTGTCTTAGGCCAAATGAAGTCCTGCCCTATCATGACCTGACTAATGCAAAAACTTTCTCTTAAGTAATGACTGTTTACTATGAGTTGGCTGGAAAATATGTTTATGATTATCACTTCATTAGTCAGATGAAGAAATTGCTTGGCTTTGGATTAAAAATGAGAATAATCCTTACTATCAGGGTTAGAAATATGCCCACACATCCCACAATTTTTCATAGGGTGAGTACAGAGAAGAACAATCCAGCTTGAACCTCCTTCTGGCCTTGGTGTCCTGGGAAAAACTTGAAAGTACCATTTTCTTAACCCTGTTCTGTTCCAGTAGGTAGGAGTGCCACATCTTGTTTGTCTAAATATGCCTAAAATGAAGACCTGGTAATTTATTTGAATTCTTATAAGCAAAAATCTAATGGTGTGACACTTTTAAAAACACTCTGTTCTGACCTTTCTTTCTGGTGATGACCTTCTCACAACTTTAGTAGGAGTGTAGGTAAGCATGAAGATATGCTTTTCAAAAAGCGATAAAAAGTATGAAATATGTCTGGTTACATTATGATTGCAGGAGATTGTGTTTTGATGGATTTTATGTACTTCAGATTGGGTGACTTGTCAAATCAGCTACAGTTTCTTTCTGTCCCTTAATGAACACTTGGAAGAATTTTAATTAGAAAATAAAATCAGAATAGCAACTGTCTCCAAAGATGCTGCAAAATAAGTCATCAGCTATGTTAACTTTCTTGAAACTTTCAGGTGTAACCCATATTTCCACAAATGCCATACTTCAATCTGGAGAATGGGAAACCAGGCTTTGAATCATGATTGCCCAAATTCTGTGATTTTGTTTTAAAAAATGTTATGAGATACTTTTGGTCTTGGGTCAGCAAGGAACTTAACTCCCTAAGGTATTACTTATCAGTAGAGGTGGGGGTTTTAATCATTTATTTATTTACTTTTCTTTCTGCTTTACCTCTGGATGACCACTTCTGTGCTGGTTATTCACCAGCACAGAAGTATTCCATTTTAGTTCGTTCACACCCCTGAAATATTTATCTGATTTGTTATTTATGTATGAACTTAATTTGTTAAGGTGAATTTTATAGCTTAGGTGGGGAGTTAAAAATGTTATGAAGTGATGAAGGGGGAAATAAAGAGGTAAAATAGTTACCAATGAATAGCCTTTTTACATAAAAAAAAGTTGCACATGGAACAAATACAACATTGCATTTCATAGCACTCTACATTTCATTCCGCTCTCAGAGAAAACTTTGAAAAGAGAGTCTTACTTTCGTTGCTGCTATTAATGAAATTGCTTGTGTCTGAACTGTGCAAACTCCAGTGACTGAGAAATTAAACAGAAATAACTGTACAGATGAAACAAAATATATATATTTAGGAAAAAAATTCTCTGATTTTCATGCTGCCTCATGCCTCGATTTTCCTGGCTTCTTTGATGTTGAGCTGAATCTTTGTTTAACTAAAATAAATATGTTGCATTTTGAATTTTTTGTATTGCTACTTAAAACATACTGCCTTAAAGTTTAAAAAAAGTTATGATGGACTGGTTTGAGAGGGAAATGTTCAAGAGTAGCAATGAAAGTTAAAGATGGTGTCTGACTATTTTTGTAGGTAGATCTTTATTTATTATTGTATTTTTTTTTTAATGAGAAATAGAAACACCGGAAAATCAGTATCTGTATCTAAACCAGTGTCTACATCTGTACCTAAGTGTGTGATCCTAGGTGTTCATTTTATTCTTGAACTGAGTTGAATTAATTGAAATTTCACTCTTGAAGCAGCATAGGCTAACGAGAGATGTCACAGAAAAGTCACCAGTTTCTGCAGTGTGAGGCTATTATCCCATGTCTTTTGCTCCTCAGCATATTACAAATAAAACCGTATATTTTTTTTTCTTAACTAACAAGCTTGTTTTAGAACAGGTTATTCAAGAACAACTCAAAATGCTTAAAATCAACGTATATTTTCATCCACTTGAAGAACAGTAATTTTTCAATAACTAATTTACAAGAATGCTCCTTAGAAGTGGATGCAGAAGGAGAAATAATTTCCATTTTTGTGATTTTCACAATTAGCTATAGAATGTATTTTCAGCTTCTACAGTGTATTTCCAGTTTCAGCATTCAAGTAAAACAATTAGAAATAATAAGTATAGTCTCTGAGTAAAAGTTGAAAACTTGGAGAACGATCTTTTCAAATTCTGTCAAAATATTTGGATTCTTGCTGATTCTAGGTAGGCCTCTAACTGTTGGCCATGCCAATTCAAGTACTTTTTCAAATTATGACTTTAATTTTAACCTATGTTTGATATCATTTTCCACAGACAGCCATGCTCAAACCAAGCCTTATTCTTCCTCCAACTCTGCTGTAACTGTGATTAATAAAGAATTCTCAAAATTATTAATGAAAAACTTCAGAAGTCACTCTTACAGTAGGCTTTTAATTAGCCTCTTTTTTTAAGCCCAAAGAATACATTGAATAAGCTTTCATAACCAAAAAATCATCTTTTAATGTTATCATATCTTATTAATGAAAGGAATTAATTTTTTTTTTTTAATTTTGGAAGTTGTTGGAAAAAAAGGCTCAGAAATCTATTCAGAACCACTTTTTGATGAAATAAAGAGAAATAATTTGTTTTCTGCATGCTAAAATTGATAGCAATTCCACATGAGGTTAAATGATGATGGAAGGAGAGAATAGGAAAGTGTTCTCTGCTTTTCATGTGCAAACAGAGCCCAGAGGAGTAGCTGCAGTGAGATTTGTGACACAGCACTGCCTGTGCTGACTGTACCCATCTGTACCTGATTCCCATTTGCTGTATTAGCAGCCTCTACTCCCACATCACTCCTTCTCACAGCTGTGGCACCAGGCAGCTAAAATGTGAGCTGCAAAGTTGTGTCCTGCTTATAAATGCAGCTTTCCACCCCTTCTCCACAGGCAGCAGTTGTCTGGCTTTAGAAAAGAAAGGATAACAGCAAAGTGTCTCAGGAGCTGGGACACACAGCAGCTGGGGCAACAATTCGGTACATGATGTGAGAATTTTCAAATATCAAGAACTACTTAAAAGTTTTACTAAGAGTAAGTAAGAGCCTTAAATGAAATTGAAAGCAAATTGTAGACAGCTGCTACATATTACATATTTGATCAGAGATTCTGCCCTGGTGTTACTAACAAGATAATTTAATTATGATTTTCAGATCTTTATGTATCAACACAGTAAATAGCTTATTGCAGGCTTTGTTTAGAAGCAAGTCTGAGCTTTATGTCTCATGTTTGAGTGAATTTGTAATTTTCCAAATAACTTTGTAGATATGACCAATTCTTAGATGAATTTTTTTGTTTCCACTAAAATTATAGATGCTTTCCCATTAATTTCAGGTGTAAAAGCAGTTTTTTATCACATCTATATCAGTTATCAACTGCATTTTTAATTTGAAATAAAGGACTATTAGATCAATATTTACATGGTTCAGTTACAATAGTCATTGTACTGACTTTTCAATTAATTCTTGATTTCCATGGTAAAGGCTTATTCACTTTTAATTGTTACTGTTTTCCCATTTATAGTGATCAAATTACACTTTACATTTCTATCTTGCAAGGTAATTCACAACCCCTCCACCTACTTGTATTTTGTCCATGAAATCTCATTAAAACAAACAATTGAATTTTGATTAATGCTTGCTGCATTTCAAAGGACCGGAGCAGTAGAGACAGACAGTAAAATTTTGAGGCAGTATAAGTACTAGGTGACCTCAAAGCTTTGAATCGCAGATAGATTTTTCTGAATTTCAAATCACATTATAGCTGTGCTGTGAAAAAAACTTGTCAGTTTGCCTACCAGCTGATCCATATTTTGTCCATGCAGGACATTGTTTTCACCTGAGATATCAGCAGGACCTGTGACTCTGTGTGCAAGAAGCCAGAAATTGTGCAAGTTATCAAAAATGCAGCACAGTTATTATGGCTTTTGTTTTCTGTAGTTAAGAAATTATTTATATAGATTATCCCAGAACTATAATTTTGCTTTCTAACAACGCTGATTTTAGGCATACAAAATAGGATTCTTACCATGGTAAAATTCTTAAATATTCCATTAAGACTTTATGACCAGCAACTCAGAGGCAACCACATAAAAAATGTAAACCAGTAAAATACATGTGTGGCTGTAGTATGACCCATAAACATGTTCAAATTCACTCTAAGGAGGGGGTATTTTAAAAGTGAAATGGAACTTTTCAGTAGAATTATGAGAAAATTGATGTGGTACTAAAGATACACAGACATGAGGTAGTATTGACTCCCAGATCATATTGCTAATCCAGAATATTTTGACATGAACCACTTTTAGATTAGTCAAAGTTCTTATTCCTTCAGGGTAACAAGTACCAATAGAAATGTATTATTTTCATATTTACTGTGGAGTGTTCTGGTTTCAAAACAAAAATAAGACATGATTATATTAGATTATGCACCAAACACAGCCAAGATTAAGTACTAGTTTAGATTAAACTGAACAAGAGTGAAACAGCAAATCTTTCTCTTAGCTGTGGTTATTGGTCTTGAGAACCTTGTATTTTCTATTGAATCTTTCTTAATGTCATCCCCTGCATTAAGCAGAACCATAGGCATTCTGCCATCACACTTGGCGCCATAATGCACTGGGAAGAGAAAACACAGGTACTAGAAATTCTAGGAGACAAATACACCAAAATTTTTATTATTTATCTTTTTTTACTTCTTTAGCATGCTTCTGTTCCTCAGCTATTCAAATATGTTATGAAAAAGTTCATCTGAATTGTATACTGCATTTTTACCCAGGCTTGCCTTGTTCTGCAGGATAGCAGGTCATCCTGATGGAATGATTAATAAAAAATTGGCTTGGGGGAGGGGGGGAAATTCCTCTTCTTGGAACAAATCTATACATCCTGAGAAATGATTACAGCCTGGTCATTCTGTAGGCCCCAGGCAATTTTTGCACTTGTTTAATCCCTAGCTTTGAACACTTTTGTTGGGTTTCCATTGCAAGATGGTGAGTGATAAAAAACAAACATGATGGACTGCAAACTATATTTTTTCATTAATCCTCAGATAAACTTCTATCAAATATCTTAATCTCAAACTATTGAAAGATTGAGATATTCTTTAAACAGCACTACAATGGTAGTAATTCATGCTGAAAGCAGTGAAGTTCTGAACTTATTTTTTAAATCTAAATTGTTGACATATTTCATCATCATCTGAGCATTTTAAACTGAAAAAAGATATACATGTAATAGAACAAGAAACCAAGGGCAGAAGGGAACTAAATCTATTGACAGATGGAAGCTTTGACCAATAATATATCTGTGTCAAAGTGAGCACACACTACTAGGAAGAAAAAGATTTTTTTTCTGCATTTATGAGGAATTTCAATGAACTTAAAAATCATTGAGGTGGTTATTGTAAATGAGAACTTGAATGTCATTTCTGATTTTTTGGCAGCACGATTTGTTATGTTGTTTTCCACAGTATTTTCTTTGAATGAACACCAGGAAAAGGAAGAATCCAACACATACAAGAAGAGGTCACAGAGACAATAAATATTGTCAGACCTGGTATAGTTTAATTAGGAAAATTCCGTGGCTTTAAGAATTTATATCAAGCTTGATGTAAAGTGAGGAATATCAAAACATCAAGCATAATGAATGGCAGGAAGGAGTATTTGTCCTCTTCATCCTCTATGGTACTGCAACTTATTGATAAATGAGCATCACATTCCTTCCTTACTGAGACAGAAGCCTTCCTGGAGTTCACTGCTCACATTGTTATTCTTCAGAAAATACTTGTTTTGAGGCACTACCTGTTATATGGAAGTTCCAGCAAAGAAGACAGAAAGGCATTAAAAACTGATGTCAGGCTAAAGAGATCTGTGAAAACTTTGTTAGTTGTTCAAGGTGAAATGGCATAGCTGTTTTTATACGAAGAAAAGTTCTTTTCAGCATCTCCTGACACTGCTGTATTCTCTAAATCTGCCTCGAGGTTCTGTGTATCATCAGAGGGAACTTAACACTCCCTACTCCAGCACTAATCAGTGTGCCTCTGTGCACAACAGGAGGGAGATGGTGAAACCCATCTAAACAGACCATAAACCCCAGAATGTTTGCTGTCATCTTTTGTGCAGACTTGTGTGCATCTGTAAGCACATATATGTGTTTATAGGTACACATGTGCTTGCACATGTATACAAATACACACAAACACAGTGCACCAGATCAGACTCTGGAGCCCAGAAAAGTTGTGTGGTTTCTTACTCTGCAGAAGATGCAAAATATCTCCCAGCATGAATCATGAAGTGTGAACAAAGACTTTCCATGGAGTAGCTTAATGTACTGAAAATCCAAACTCGTAACTATAGACCCACTTATGTACCCATATGGGAGAGCTGTGCATTTAGAGAACTTGGTTTGTACTATCACTTTATACAGCCAATTGAGTGCTGTGAAATATCTGGTAATTATGAGTGAAATACATTACAATTTGGATGTCTTCTCCTCTAAGTGGTGACATACTCTTTCATATTGTGTGATCTGGAGGTGTACAAGTGAGAAAGTGGCAGAGTTTTTGGCAGGACTGCTTTGAAGTAGAGTAGGTTCAGAAATTTGAGAGCCATATTCAAAATGAAGTGTGGATTTCAGTCTGATTTCTCACACCTCATATGCATTTTGAGCTCTCTATTTGAAATAGATCCTCTTACAGAATTGAATAATCATTGATTAAAACGTTTGAACCTTGGCTTCCCATGGTTCTGCAGTGTACCTTAGCTGTTGTCAATTATATAGGCTGTCCAATAATTTTTCTGATTGCAGTTAGAAACTCCCATCCTTGGCTGAGAAACTCCTCTTGATCATGTTTGCACTGAAACTTGAGCTCTGGAAAGTTCAAATTTCAGCAAATTGACATTTCTGTAGAAAGCAACCCCCACAAACTTCATAAAAGAATTCCTGACAATTTTCAACTACAAAGTAGAGTTCAGGAAGAGACACACATTTACAGCCGGTCATAGAGGTTATGTAGGGAGCTCCTTTATTTAAAGATTATAACATTTAATTTTTGATTATATGTGTAATTTAGAATTCCAAATGAAATACCACAGTGATAAATAGCAATCTGTACAGAAATGGCAATAGGAGTGAATGACAGGAAGAGGTTAAATGGTAAGCTGACACTAATTTTCCACCACATCCTCTATGTGTTATAAAAAGAGAATTCATCACCAAGATAAAATCACAACACAAAAGATCAGGCAGGTAATACAAAAGGTGAACCAAAATTCAGTGACAAAGTTCAGATACTTTCCCACTTCAGCAGGGATTTGATGCAAAATCCAACAAACATATCTTTAATTGTTAGTATTTAAAAGATTTCAGTCACTGACAAACTCTTAATCATTCACTAAGGACAAAATTCTTCACTAACTTCTCTTGTTATTTCTGTTAATCCAAATTGGGTTTCAAGGCTGACACACAATTCTCAGTCCCAAGGGCTGGGAAAATAGTCTAATTCTCTTTTCATTTAACCTTGCAAAAAAAGTACATTTTGTGATACTGATCCAACATTTAGCAATCATCCTCCTTGTACTGAAAGTTCCTGCAGGCTGTCACATTGCAGGAAACAGCAGAAGAAACACAAACCACCTCAGATAAAATTATTCAGGCTCGTTATTAATTGTCAGTAGTGTGACCTGGCTCACTTTGTGGCTCACAAAAGCTGTTCTCCCCATGGTTTATGCAGACTTGTAGGACAAGTCCTTGCCTTTGCTTCTGCTTTTACCTTTGCAAACATTAGGGAAATTCTTCAGCTTGCTACGTTTCTTCCTTTCATAGAAGCATAAATAATGTACTGGTACAGTAAGGTGGTGTTTTGTTAGGATTAGTGTTATAAGTAGGAGGCAATGATAATATATGGTAAAAATAGCTGATGCTGTAAGGTGATGTCAAATTTATTGCAAGGATGAACAAATGTATGTCTAGACAGGTGGAAGTTATACATTGAGCAGAAAGAATAGATGCAGGACTTTAGAGCATCTCACTTTCTCCCATCAAAACTTTTCAGCTAAGCTTTGCAATCAAATCTGGGAAAATATAATGATGTTTTTCCCATTTTGTTTTTTTCCTTCAAGAAAATACCTTTCTACAGAAAAGTCTAAAGCTTAATTAAGAATTTGCAGCCTGAGTCTTATATAATTCTACTCAATGTGGTAGATTATGGGGATTTGGTTTTTCTATATTCTACATTAGAAGGTGTTGTGGTCCTGCCCCTGGCCATGTGACTGCTGCAGCATCACCTTGTGCAGGTTCTGTAAAAGAGAACCTTACCTTCTTAAAATCAACCAAATCTCTCAAAACCTTACAACTATTGTGGTTCAAAACAAACAACAAAGATGCCTTAAAGAAGCAAAAAAGCAATATATTAAATGAAGTTTATTAATATAGCCTTGTTTAAAAAGCTAATAATGCTACTTTACTAAATAAGTAAAAATGCACTGTACTAAAACTATGTAACACAAAATAGTTAATATGTGACAAGGTCATTAAAAGTATTTCTTTAAGGTTAAACTAAGAGGGGGAATCGTGGGAAAGAGAAAAGGTATAAAACTATCAGGAAGCTGTGTGAAAGCCAATTTTGGTATGGAGAAATACAAGGATGCTGAAGATGCAAAGGCAAGAAACACTAGGGCTGTGAGCTGTGTAAAGACAGGCCTCAGGAAAATATGTTAAGCAAGATAGGAGAAAAATGTAAGCTTAATAATGAAGCTTTATCCATTGTTTTAAGCTATTACAAGGAACATTGTTCAAAGCAAGATGTACATGTAACTTTATTAATTGGCCTGAGCAAACGCTTGTCAGCTTTTAACATGATGCTATTGGCTAGAAAGTTGTTAAAAGACTTTGTAACAAAGAGAATTTCGTCTGCTGTGCTAGCAGCTGAAGCGGTTCCATCTCCCTTGCTTGGTTCTGTAAAATAAGACTGATAATTGATGGAATAAAAGCCTCGAGACAGCTGCTCCAGCATTCCCGTCCCATTGTTTGTGTACATATATATATATGTAAATATAAAATAAGGAAAAATATATATCCCAGGAAAATCCAACATATGCACATGTTGTATTAAAAGTTCTGTTCTTACTTCGTTTTAGACAATGACTGGGCAACTTTCCAAATTGTTCCTTATGAAAATTTATTAAATGTAATGGTTTTGAAAGCAAGGTATTGCATGGGGTCAGATAAATGTAAAACAGTTCCACTGGGTACCAGAGCAGTAGGAATAAAAAGTGTGTGAATTAATTTTTCCTTGGCAGTTTATTCAGTGCAAAATTTGTTCGTGGTTTGTTGCAGAGCTTAAATATTTGAGATTCAGATGAAATATATGTTTGTTTTTTCTAAAACTGTCAGGGGCATGCACGTGTCAGTTTTCATTAAGGATAATTTCCCTCAGGATCTTTGGCTTAAGTTAACCTTCAGACCTCCACCGACCCCTTCCAAGCCATCAGGGTTTCTTTTTGTGTATTGTTCCATGGATAAATGTACCTGCCAAAACCTGAGAGCTTCAGAGGATGATGTTGACTGAATGTCTGAGCAGCTCTCAAGCCCAAGAAATGAGCCCTGCAAACTACAAGAAATTCCCTTCTTTCCTTTCCTCTGAAATGATCTATTTTCCCAGTACTAATAAAACAAACACCAGGTAAGTGAATATAGCAAGGACATTTAAAAATTATTGTCTTTTATGTTAAAGCTTCTTTCTGTAAGAATCACATCGTGCTGTACATGTTTACACCAATTTCCAATCTGAAAATTTATACTTGCAAATAAATAACAAAGCACAGTTCTGGCATTTCTTGAAATATCTAAAAAAGAATCCATTAACTTGACATTATAACAGTAATATGTGGCTAAGGTGGCTTTTCTGGACAAAATGCTGCTTGCAGTGATAAAGTTTATGATGGTCATCTTTAAAACTTAGTATATACATGTATTTCTTTAAAAAATACAGTTAAAGCCACCTCTTCTCATAGCTTACAGATGCTATATTTAGTGCTATTTTCTGGATAAAAAAAATAAAAAAAAGAAATTTTTCCAAGCAACACTAATTCATCTGTATTTCCTTACCTTACTCAGCAGTCCCCTTGTAAATTATATTTCCACTGACTGGCACTTCTTTTTTTAAATTTTGATTTTAACTTGGGGATTATGGGAGGCGTACTTGAATCTGGATAAAATTGAGTAATAAACCTTCCTCACTGTACCTGTCTTTACAGGTATTTTTAGTAATTTTTTATTATTTTAGGATTAATTATATTTTATTAAGTGGGGGTGTTGTTGTTTTGGTTTTTATTTCTGATAATATATATTCAATGTGATTATATAAACAAAGTTAGTTTTATATACGTACAAAAGTGTCTTTTGGGGAGTAGTCCAATGATCACAGTTCTGAAAATCTAATGCACTTGTGTCAAAGTACCTTTAGTGTATATATATTACTTGAACTTCAGTTTTCTTTCTGAAGGTCTAAAGCTCCATGACTGTGAGGGTGACATTCTTGGAAAAGTCTGTAATTTCCCTTGGCACCAGGCTTCATTTGTTCAAAATATTCCGTTTGGTGATGCCTTCCTCTGACCATCAGGATTCTGACATCTCCTGACAGTGATGATGGTGGCAGAATAAATTCTGGGGTTCTCTCCTTGATTTATTGCTTCAATATCATATTTTTCCTTTAACATTCATAGCTGTCCTTAGAAGAAAATCCTGGCATTCAGCTCTATGTGTTGTTCTTTATAGTCAAGCAAATAACTAAAGATGAAATAAGGATGGGATAGCTTCCTAGCTTCTCCCTCTCCAAAAATAATTTGGAGTTTCAGTTTATCTTCACATATGTTGTTTTGAACTCTCTGCATTTCTCACTTCTCAGTTGAAACAAAAAGGCTGTATCTGAAATTCACATTTTTTTAAAGGATTCATGCACCTTTTACCAAGTAAAAGGGCTGAGATGTTAATTACTTTTGTATATAAAATAATTTTTTTAGTATCTTCATAAACTAGTTCTCTACAGGTTATGGGTGTTTTTGAAGACACTGCATACCATGAGAAAGGCATGGACAAAAACTTTGACGTGAAAGAGGAGGAAGTAAAGGAAATACTGGAGAAAGGGAGATATCAAGGATGAAGTAAGGACATGCAAAGACTGACTTGGACAAATTGCAGTTCAGAGTGGGACTGCAAAAACATCTAACCATCACTTCTTGTCTTTCTCTTTTCCCAAGCAGCCTACAGCTATAGGTCCTTCAGGCTTTCAAAACTGGCCCTGCTGATGAAAAACAGCAACTATCATCAATCATGCTGATTCAAAGTCAAGTACAGTGAAGTAGGAGCCTTCCCAAAAATCTTATGGCTACTGCATCAAAAGCAACAATAAACATGTGTATGGACATGTGCAATTCATCATTTAGAATAGCTGGGGTGCCGCTGGTATGGGTAGCTAAATAAAACAAGCACTTCGATATATAAACTGAATGTGCCCATGTGGATTTGTGTTTATTTTTAAAAGAAATTATAACTATTCCCATTAGTATCTTTGAGACCATTTTGATAATACTTTATCTAGTTTGTGATTAGAATTTTTTCAGATTAAAAAAATATCCTAGACGTCACTGAGAATCTAGCAATTAAATGTTCAACCTTACTTCTATTAATACTGAAAGTGAAAAATTTGCCATGGTAGCACATTAGCTCCTGCTGTAGAACCAAATCTCTCTGAATGCCTAGAGAATTTCAATAACATTTTCAAGAGAAGTTATACCTGTGGAAGTACGGTATTAAAATAATACTTAGATTTATCTGTTATATAACATTTTAATGCATTTATCTGAGGTTTAAAGATTTGTAATGGGAGAATTTTGACTGTATAGTCTACTTATTTATTTTTCACTATACCTGATGGTTAAAACACTGATACACAACTATATCATATCTGTTGCCTGTTGATTTTGAGAAAGTATAGTCTAAATATAATAAAGGAATTTGAATAATAATCCAGAACATTTAACCACAAGAAGGTTAAAGTCTACAGAAGACATTAAGTGGATGCTCTTGTGCAGTCACAAAGCAGTTGTTTCCCTGGTTTTTGGTAGTACTTTCTAATATAAAGCTGAAACCAGTCCTTCAGACCCACTGGAGAAAATTCAGGACCTGGACATGAAGCAAAGCTAATAGAGATGTGAAAAAGAGTAGTGCTGTTTAAAATAAATATTTTAGGTCATAGCTTCTAACAAACAGTTTTGTGCTATTTTGTAGTCAGCTTATTACTCTTTTATTTGAGTGAAACATACTGCAGTGAAATAAGAAATTACATGAAGTATGAAAGATACACTCAAAAAGGTCAAGATGAAAAATGGGAAAATTAACACAGTATAACATTAACCTGTGCAGCAGCCAGACATAGAGGTAAATCGTCTAATCAGTATACATGGTCAAATAAGGTATATTTGTTTCAGATCCCTTTGCCATTTAAACATTTAGGGTTCTTACTGAAAATATTACTAGGCAGAAATATTGCACTTTGTTCTGTGGGAAATAGACCATTTTTTGGATATGATTTTCAGTATAAGAAAGGGAAAAAATGAAAATACGGGGGAAAATATGCAACCCTACTATAAAATAAGCAGGAAGGGAAAGTTTGAATGTCATTCAGTACAAAATTACTTTATCACACTCTTGATGTGCAGTTCCTATCATCCCAAACTCCTAAGAAAGGAAAGAAATGGTTTTCCTTTTCCCTCTTACTCTAAACTATATTATTGTAATCCTATTTCCATCAGATAGTGAGCTTTTTTTGTTGTTGTTGCTTTAGTGCTTTACCATTTTGTGAAAGCAGCTGGAGGAGACAAAGTGCCTGCTTACAGTCCTAGAAATAGATCTCCAAACTGCCTTTAAGGACGAATTATGTGTATACTTGTAGGCTGGAAGGTGCCAGAGCTAGGAGTGAAAACAGGGATGTAGGGAGTCATACATATTCACATTTTTATTATTTCCCTGTCTGCATGGCGTTCACTCTGCTGACATACATGTTGCCCTGATGTCTTTGGGTCATTAAAATGACAAGCCTCAAAAAAAAAAAATTCAGTTATTGTCTTTATCTGACATGTATTTTGCTAAGGTGGACAATTCTCTTTCCTTGCAGGCAGAACCATAAGGCCTCTCTAGCAAATGAGAGCAAAAGATGAATTAACATGATGTGCCCTGGAGTACCCTGTGGTCTTGAGCTGGGAGAAATATTTCTTTTGCACACCATGGGGTCCTTCTGCTGGGATGCAGAACAGTTGTGACTTGTTACCAACAAGAAAATTGCATTCTTTTAAAACTCATTTTGAATTTAAAATATTGAAAAGAAAGAATTAAAATTTTAAAGTTTCATAATTAAAAGTTGCTGAAAGATATCCTCAAGAAATTTATGTTGGAGGAACTAGTAAAGAGACTTTTTCTCACCTCAGGGTTTGCCACCTTCACAGCCAAGCACCTAGGCTCCTTGGACCTATGAACCCTTTTATGGCTGGAGTTCCTATATTCTTCTTTTTTCACTTGTCTGCTAACAATATAATGAGGAAATCTATGATATCTCTTTCTTACAAAGCAATGATTTATTAGGTGAATAAATATTCAGGGAACTACTATACTGTTCTGCACTACCTACTGAAATAAAAGCTGGTATTTTCTTATGCAAATCCCTGCAGAAATACATGAGCTTCAGTACTCCAAGCTTTTTGACAAATTTGAGGTAAAATTAACTAGCTGAATTACTATGTATCTAATCCCATATATCAAAACACTACTAGGACAGACATGGCCAAATCTTTTGCCTCTGTGCAACAGAATATTTTCATTCCGTGGCACTCCATGTAAATAACTTTTAATATAAATTTATATTTTTATCCCATTAATGTTTATGCATATGCAATACACAGGTAAAACATTGAGTGTGGCAAGTTTTAAACTACTCACGAGGCTGAGATAACCACCTCCATGAAGGAGCTATATCATCACACTTCATATTTATTAATGTCATATCCTACACTAACTTCATATAGAAAAAGTGAAAAATAGAGAAGTGTTTTAGATCTTCATTAGATATGATCTATTTGATAAAGAAAGATGAAATTTAGAATATATATACATAATAAGAAAAATATTATTGACATGTCTCCTGCTCAGATTATGTAAAAAAAGCTCTTCACTTCTCAAGCAGAAACTTAGCCAGGAGTACCTGGTCAATCTCATCACCCTTCTTCCCCCTGTTGCTGAAAGGGTGGTTTCTGTGTTTTACTTTGACAGCCATTGGATGAATCCCATAATATACAGCCTAAAATCAGGAGGAATGGACTTCCCTTGGTAAGGAGACCCCTTGCATAAAAGATACTTCAAAGAAAATATTAATATTAATAGTCATTTGCACAGACAAATGAATTCAGCCTAAGAGGTACAAAGGAGCACAAATACAGCATGGGAATGGCTCTTCACTGGCACCTTATCTTTGGCTTCATAAATATGAAGCATCTGAGGCAAACATCAGCCCATCTCCCAGTAGTCATAACCCTGCCAGTAATGTTTATCCTCAGTTTTGCCTCCAGGAAGGAATCTGATCAATAAAACATATTTTTAAACTGCTTGCTTAACACAGTATGAACAATGCCATTTAGCACTTACATATCACCTTATGCTTGTGCTGCTGCACACACACTGACTAATTAATCAACTAAAACAAAAGAAAGAAAGCCTTGTACTCTCTCTATCTGGTGCATAAAAAGCAGAGGTTTTTTTAGCAATTCAGTTTAATAAACTGAAAATCTCCCCATTAATGTAGCTTGACTTGTACCCTTGCTTTTTATGTTTTATGTATATTTGTGTGCTTTTAATAATACTCTGTCCACACAGTATTCTGAACACTAATTTAACAGCAATGTCACTTAGAAAGCTATGATCCTTGTCTCAGAGCACTCAGGGATGTGGACAATTACATCTCAGTGACTAAATGTCACAGATACAATGAAAACAGTGAGGCAAAGAAATCATTCATAAGGATACCCTGATTGAAGCAGAACAGGTTTTCCTGTAGTGGAAGAACTTATAGCAATGAAATGATGTTTTAAAATTGAAAGAACACCTCCTACATGAGGAAAAGGCCTTCAATATTGTGAAAAAGAAGAGAGGAAAGGAAAGGCATCTCTAAAAGGAGGAGGCCAGTGCCATTGCTTTGGAGGAACAGCAAGGTTGAAGGTCAGCCTGAACTGTGGCAGTCTCCCATGAATCTGCAGGTGACAGTGCCAGACTACAATTAACTGTCACCAACACAGGGACATAAGCATGGCTAAGGCCTGTGCTGTAAAACTCCCTGGAGACTAGCTACATTGTGTAGAAGTAATCATTTAAACAGAATATCCAGGTTCTCTTAATTTAAGGTGTGATCCCTCAAGTCCCATCTTAGTGAGAGTCTCACTGCATCTCTGTCACCAGCCCTTACCTGGATGCCAAGAACTGATTGTACAAGCACCTCAAAAGAAGACAATAATTGTTCATGTAGTGTGGTGTTAACCCATGCTCACAAGGAAGAAGAATGGGCTACTAACTAATTAGAAAATTCTTTTTTATTCGTTATTATTTTTCATGCTTAAGAAACTTTTTTGAATTACATATTTAATTTTTACCTCATATGAATTCCTCGGTAGATTTTGTGTTGAACAGAAGATAAAAGTTAATTCTCAGTGAACTTAGCAAATTCTGGTTTCAGCTGCTGGTGGAAATTATTAAATGCCTTAAATTCAATGTTTTAAAATACATTTGTATGTTCCCTCTCTTGCCCTGGGGACAAACATTTTCTTGCTTCTCAGTACAGTGAGTATGGGTATCCAACCATTTTAAAATGCTCCCCAAAGTGAGAACACAGAAAACTTTAGGCCAGTTTGACCAAGATAGTAGCTCATGATTCTCAAAGAAAATGAATAGTCCTACATCTCCAATTCTTTAGTGTAGCCAGCTGCCCAAGGGCAGACCAAGTGCTCCAGGTAATCTCATCCTATCTATTTTGAAGGCGCACTACTAAAGAAAACAAAAATGGGATTTTTAAGGTCTGAAACAGGGAAACAAATACTGGTGAATATATGTTTCAAGAAAGGAAAGCTCAAACTAAGTCAGGACAGTAAGATCAATGGATGGCTGGAAGGTGGACTTTAAATGGAGAACAGCTAAAATGAATAATTTTCAATATTAAACTGTCTTCCATCAATATGTCAATAAATGTTTCCAATTCAAAACTGAAATGGGAGGCTTTTGTGAATTACCTATTACTAACATACAATAGAAAGCAGGAAATAAGCAGAAACTGTCTGTGAAAATTAAGATTGAAGCATTGACACAGTGCATTTTGTCACTCAATATTTTTGACACCGTTTTTGAAGTGTATTGCCATTGTTCCTATAAGAACCATGGACAGCACACCACTGTGTAAATTGCCATACTGTTTTACTGTAGAAAATATCTGAAAAGTTGACTAGTTGTAGTGATTGCAGAAAGTTCTTAATTTCTGTGTTGTTCCAGTACACATATTTCCCTGTGGATTCTATATGAACTTACTAAGATATTTCAAACATTCATGGCAACAGTTCATGCAAAGGATCAAGGAATCATAGAATAGTTTTGGTTGGAAAAAAGTACATGTGGATTTTACTAAAGGTCTAAGATTTTACCCAGCTTTACCCTTTCAATACCTGTGAAAATACTTCAAATACTCCTCATTTTAATCATTACCCTTCAATTCTATGTAGTGCAGTAAATTCCCAAAACTACTGGCTTTGGCATAGTCTTAATACATGCAAAAGACCAATAGGAAATGGGGACAAAAATCTGACTATCAAATCAAGATATTCCTTACAGTCCCCCACGATTACAAACAGTTTTTAAAGCATCCTATGGGTGTCAATGCAATTTAAGATATTTACAAAGCAACATTTTTGTAAAGCCATTTGGTTTGAATTAATCTGACAATGGAAGATGGGAGGGGAGTAAAAAGGAATGGTGAGGGAGTTGCTAGTTCTATCGGCCAGCAAATTAGACATGAAAAGTCAGGTTACAGGAAGGAATGAAGATCCATTTATTGTATAATTAAATACCCCTTTTAACAAATCAAGCAGGTATAATACTAACAAAAGGAAGCAGGAATCATTTAGTACAAAATCTGCTGAATGAAATGGAGATTCCTTTGATGTGAAGAAATAAAAAAGATTTCTGAAATCGTATTATCTTAGTCTGAAAAGAAAAGGCCTCCTCGTCAGCCCACTGAAATGTATGAAATTTCAAGAGAGGATAACAACAAAGACTGAAATAAAACTGAAGTAAAGTCTATCTAAGGATATAACTGTGAAGGGTTATAACATAAAGGGACAGTCCAGAGCTGCAGACTGTAATACATCTGAGAAGAATTGGAGATTCTGGTTTTCTCTTTGCTGGTGATTAAAACTCATGAAAGTAATAGAAATAAAAATGCTAGAATGAAAAAGTACAAGTATGAGGCAGGAAGAGATATTGTTGCAAAAGGAGTAAAGGAGGATTCAGAACTGCAAGTTTTTTAAATATTTGGGTTTTTTGATAGAAATTATATTTCTAGCCAATACGTACTTTTTTACCTACACATATGCACTAATATATATGTATGCATGTAGTTATAAAGGGCAAATGCAGACTTTTGCAACAGTACGTTTGGGAAATATACTTTTTGTCAGCATACAAAATTGTTAGATAATCCTTGACTTCCGGGGCAGCTGTATTTTTCTAATCCTGCAGTGGTTATGAAATGAACGGTATAATGTGCTGTGAGGTGTGTTTACTTTGCCTGACATTTGAGAAGAACAAGTGTTGTTATTCTGTTGTTTTTACTTCATCTGTCTGTGGTCTTGCCTGAGATCTAAAAATGTCTTCATGAATAACCTATCCCAGAAGCCAACAGAAAATCCTCATCAGGCTGAATCTTGTCTCCTGTCTCCTACAGATGTCTTCTGGGAATGTATTCTACAATGGACCTAAGAGTTTGATGGTTTTCCTTTCCTTTCCTTTCCTTTCCTTTCCTTTCCTTTCCTTTCCTTTCCTTTCCTTTCCT
>VXBI01014073.1:4877218-4910955 GCA_013397375.1 Toxostoma redivivum | reverse complement strand
CTGGAATCCTTCCTTCCTTCCTTCCTTCCTTCTTTCTTTCTTTCCTTTTTTCTTTCTCTCTCTTACTGCCTTTCTCTTTCACTCCTCTGTCTCTTTCTCTCTGCCTTTCTCCCTTTTTTGAAATAATCGGAGTTTAGTGACTTCCTAAGCAGGTTGCAAAAGACAAAATAATTAACCACTGTGAAAATTCATATGTCAGACAGCAGGTATCTGTTCCTAAAGAAAACTAAAGTCATAATAGAATATTGAAGGAGAGCAGTAATTTGCTGAACAAGTACTAAAATTAAGATGATTGGTCAATCATTTTTTCAAAAAGGAGCTGTATAATAGTACCTTCCAGTCTTGAAATTTGATGTCAGTGTGATACCTTTTTCAGACAGACCAAATTAACATTTCCAGGGCAAGGAAGGAACAACAGGAAACTTTCTGGTGTTTAAAAAAATCTGAAGTTATTTCTTACATAATTTTTAAAGATTTTAAAAATATTAATTTGAATACTATTTTAATGTCATAATAGCGATTCTTTGTCCAAATATAATTTCCTAAAAGCTTCCCAGAAAATATGGGTTTGATCTCACAAATTCAAAATATGCTCTGTGTATTGTTGTCCATGTTCACTGCCTAAAACTGAAGTAAGCCACCTTCTTTCAGACCTAAACATATTAAATTCAGAACATAATAGAAACAAAATAATATTCAGCCTGAATTAAATGTTTTTTAAAGTCTGTGAGCAATATGATTGTGTCATCTGTTTGGAAAGATGTTTCAATTTTTCTTCACTCATTGCATGAGGTTATATAATAATCAAATTTAATGTAAATGTAAATGTAAATTTACTTAATCACCTGAAATAAAATGAACTTCCTTTCCTTCTTTATGAGGATTGTTTTGCAGTTCCTAGATTTTTAAAAAATCATACTGCTTTGAGTCACCTTATAATTTAATATATTTTATAAAAAAATTCAGAGCACATTCTTCTCATGGAATTTAACCAAACTGCCTAAAAGAAGCAAGTTCCCATCCATGCTCCTAATTGATTTTCTCCTTTCAGATGTTGGAGAATCAGCCTCACTTTGTTAGGGCACAGCATTTCCAGTAGGTATGAACTCACTTTTTTATTCCTGGCTTTCCAGAAACCACATGCTAGTATTTGGCACAGCACTAAATTTCATAAATCACAAGACTGTCTTTGGTCTTCGGAATATGTGTGGAAGGAAATCTTCCTTAATGGGAATAGACACATGCTTTAGGCAGAAGATTCCTTGTGATTTTTTTAAAGGAGATTATTTCTGATTGTTTTTAAGTTCTTCTCTCAGACATTCCTGTGCCTAAGACATCCTTTTTGTGTTCTTAGTTCCTGGAAAAAAATATCATATATTTGAAATGTGCTTTTTTATACTTTTAGGATTGCAGGATTAGAATATAATTATGCATATTGCAGTAAAGAGGAGAGAATTTGTTCATAAGACATGAGTGCAGAGGGTGAAATAAGCAGGAATCCAACATATGCCAAGGTATTTGCACACTATGATTGCAGATTAAGACACTTACTTAAAAATTAGTTTTTCTCAAACATTCCCCTGTGCTGCCATCCCCCCCTCCCCCACCAAAGAAAAGGAAAACAAAAACAAACTAGCCAATATTTGTTTCTGTTTTGGAGCTTCTAGAACACAGTTCCAATGAGCACATTCCACTCTATCTCTTGTTATCTGTACGTGCATCCATCTATCCATCTGTCCATCTATCCATCTGTCCATCTATCCATCTATCTCAGAAGTCATCAAGGACATTACATAGAGATGATTTTCCTAGACATTTGCATCATGGCAGGTTCAACTTTACATTAAAAAAAACAGAAGTGTTTTTAAAATGTTGTCTTTCTCAGAATTTTTTAAACAATGACTGGCATTCATTTAATACATATGATTGAGGATATTTCAATACTTCATGGATATCGCCCTGTTTATAACAGATCTTCATGGGTTTTAATCCAGCTATTTAATGAGTTTTCATTCAGATAATAGGACTTTCATTGAAATTCACAATGTTTTCCAAATTCTAATTGGAAAATAATAAAGAAAAATTAATTAATACTTTTAATTCTTAAATTAAACCACTTTGAAAGCAAAGAACTTCAGTAAAACTACAGACAGGAACATCACCTTCATGGGCCAAGCTTATCTGAAGTTTGCAGGTTCTTCATGTTAATCTCTAGCACTTTACAGGCTGGCAAATTTGAGAAAGCATTGAGCTTAAATGTCTAGCACCTAAGTTAATTACAAAAATAATATAGGAGAAAAGGATATCACGTGGAGAAAAACAGAACAGGGAGGTAGTAATGAGATTTTCAGGTTTTGACCATCACAGATTCATGGAGAGACAAGAGTCTTTAAGAGCTGTGACAGTAGCAAGACTGTAATAACCATGGAATAAAATACAGTGGTGGTTATTTGGCCTTAATAGGATTCTACGTTTGTGAAACATGCTGGGAGATTTAGAATAGGCTACAAAGAGAGACAGAATGACACAAATTGGATTTAGCTACTAGTTTCATATGAATTTATGGGAACAATAAAGCAGGTGGAGTCACACTTGACAGTTTTAGGGGATTGAAACAAGGGAGTTCCAAGGCAAAAGCTATATAAAACATACAGTTGGAAGGACAAAGTTCACAAAACAACAACAGAAAAATGTGCACTTTCCAAAAGGAAATTGCAGCATTTAATATTGCATTTTTCTTAAAGGCATTTACAGATTTCTTTTCTTACACCACAGTCAGTAGTATTAACATTTTTTGTAAATAAATTGGCCACTAAACTCTGTCAAATTTTTGAACACTGCTTTATCACACACTGTTGTTAGCTGACATTTTATAATACTGATAAAATGTGACATCATGCCATGGGCATGTGTTTACTATTTTACTATAATAATCATGGCAAAATAATTAGGAATTTTGTTACGCAGAGTAAATAAAGAAGAAAAAAAAACCACAAACAAAGAAACCAGTAGTTATTTCTTTATCATATATTTCTTTATAAAACAGACTGGTAAATTTCATTGCTATTTATCACAAGGCATCCAACAGAATGCCTAATGGACCATGTGGAAGAGTGGTAAGTAGAGGGTAACTAGCAGTGTAGACAAGAAGCAAAAATGTGTGATGAAGTAAGATTTTATACAAGATGACATTTTTCTAAACTTAAAAGTAAATACTGACTTATGAAATCTCTGTGAAATATCAGTATTCAGCATTTTCTGGAATAAATATTGAATATTAAAAGTAGAAGAGATTAAAAATTATGGAAGATTATGTACAAAGCAACTTTTGCTGTAGACTTACAGCTTCCTCCCTTTACTGTGCTGCATTCTTTGAAACCTCCAGCTATTACTGAGTGGACTGAGCACAACATAACAGTATCCATACAAAATGCAGAATCCACATTTTCACCAACATTCCTGCATGAAAGTCTTTCTGACCAGCTTATGGCAAAAATTATGCAAGAAAGCTTTTTTCAAAGTAGAGAAGTGTAGAGGAGAAAACAGGTATGAAAAAGCTGTTGGTTGAAATATTAAGACATGAGCTTAAATGACAATGTGCTGATTAATGTGTATAGGATTACATAAGCACAGGGATCTTACACTTTATATAAATGTACAAAGAAAAGGAAATATGTCATAAGGCATTCTAATACTCCAGTTCTAACTTTTAACTCAGTATAACTTATAAATTTCCTTCTTTAACTGAGGCTAGAGGAAATGAATATACATGTGTCTGTGCATGTGAAAAGAGATATGAAAGAGATATCTTTTGATACTGAGTAGGTGGCTACAGGCATTTTATGATTATGAAGTCTATTCACACCAGACAGGTCAAAGCATTTCTATAACTCTCTTTTTCCTGTCTTATATTCATATTGTTTGTGGTAATGATTTGATACATTTTCAAGTCCTGACAGTAATAGCAAATGTCCAATAAAAAGTTCATTATACATCTAAAATGATATTCTTTGAGTGTTTTAAGGTGGGCAAAGTCTACTTCTTCCAAATTGTCTCATTACAACTGCCACAAAACCTTCCCTAACCCTGATGCATTTGAACAATTGTATTAATGATAAGAAGCATGAAATCTGGTAGCTTTGGACCCCTTTTGACTTGACTGAAGATTGTTAAATAATTCATTCCTGGCTGTCCTCATTTGTTTCCTGCTTTTAAGTTACACATGGGATTTAACTGGGCTTAGTAGCTATTTCATGCTTAATGACAAGTTACTCAGTAGGAAGATTTTTCCAGGCCCTTACTGCTTTACCACAGGTACACATCTGGGTGATTAGCTGAAGAAATGCATGATTGAGCCAAGATATTTGCATGAGTAGGTGGGAACCCATGAGGCAAATTAAACAGCTCCATTAGCTGAAGCCATTTTAAAAATACCTATCACAAGGAGGAACGCACTGTGTGCAAGGATCCTGAGGCAGTCAGGTGCTGTCTTGTGGAAGGCAAAGATTTGGGGTGTTAAGGAGTGCAGGCTATGTTTGTAGATTAGCTGACAAGGGGACCCTAAAACCTGCAGCTGTTGGCAGTGCCTGAGACAAAGGAAACCCTGGAGTCTACACAAGGGCCATGCATGGTGTGTTTGACAGACTTGCTATTTATTACTTTTAATTTCATGAGCACAGGATTGTCTTTGCTTTTATTGTCTTTCCTGACAGTCAGATGTGATACATTGGCTCTGCTCAGGCAGATGTTCAGAAAAGTAGCATAGCCAATGCAATGCTGGGCACTGCAACCCTTCTGAGTAGGATAAAGTTTCCAATGTTCTGGTACATTGAATAGATAAACATTATTAGACAGGTAGTCATCAAAAGCAGAAAATATGCATCAAAGAGAAGCACACCTGAAATTCTGCTTCATTATAGTTGAAAAGCTGAACCTAGCAGGAAACATTTTGATGAATTGGCAAGAAATTGCAAAAAAAACACCTCTTTTCCCCAAACCTAAATTCCCAGTTTCTTTTTCTTGTTTTCCATCCTTGGAAAATGAAATAATGAATTATTTTTTGATAAAATCTTCTGTAATCTATTCTTTGTGTCTGGAAATCAAAATTATATTCATTATATTGATAAAAATGCTATTAATATAATTATGATGTAGGTGTACTTGTAAAGGCAGATTCTTTGGGGCATAAAATGTTTGAAAGCCTAAATAACAAGGAATTTTATAAGCCCATGACTAAAGCTAAGATTTTAATTTACAGTCAAGCAAGACTGAATCTGCTTTTTAGCATATATATAATTCTTCCATATGAAAATTGATTTCTGTGGCTGAAGTTTGATTTTTTTTTCTCTACACTAAATTGGCACAATATGAATAATGCCATTTATGAACACATATGCTTAAACACGTGCATCTGCATGTGTGTGCAAACTTAGGTCACACATTCCATGCACTTTCCTTCCTGGAAAATCATGTTGCTTTACAGGTGAGTGGGTCCATATCTAAAGTTGAAGAAATTTTTTTCTTCTTTCTAAGTGAGTGGTTATGAAGCAGGGCTTAAAATTTTGTCTCCTTAGGAAGAGCAGTTCTGGAAGCCAGAACAACCCTGAACTCAACAGGAAACTTCAGTGTCAAATGGCTTAAGAGCACATAAATGAAAGTATGAGTAAAACATGAGGCTTGTGTTCAGTGTCCTTTAAGGGGAACTTTGCACACTTCTTAGATTTAACAATCCAAGCTGACTGAAATGATTGTGATATACAGGAAATTTGCCCAATACAAGGCAAGAGGGCAATGGAGATATTTTTTAATCTAACTCCTGTCAGCAAATAGTCTAAACAGATGAATAAAGGTGTGTGGAATTTCTGAGAATAAAAGGATCCTTTTCCCACAACTCCATTCATAATTCAAGAAAGGTGTTAATAAACTGAAGAGGACTCAGAGAAAAACCATGACTAAAGGACTGTATAATTTGCCTTTACTCTAAAAGAAGGAAGCAATCTCTGGCTGTTTATCTTACCAAAGAGAAGGTTAAAGGGTATGATTTACATAGGGTATGCTCCTATGCAGAATAAAATTGATAATAGAGGAATCTTCAATCTACTTTACACAGACAAAATGAGATCAAGAATGAAGTCTGGCAAATGAACACGAGAATATTAATGCAGTTTTTAGTGAACATATTTAACCACATAAAAACTTAGGGAGAATTTTGGTCAGCTCCATTCTAGCAGCAATAGAAACGGGTATTTTTGTCAGATATGTACTTTATAGTTGTGAGAAGTGGGAGTGGGAAGTGTTTTGGAAAATGCGTGACCTGATGTGCAAAATTTCAAACTGGAATCAATGTGGTCTCTACCAGAGTTTTAATCTGTGGCTGTATATTGTGTAGCACCATGTTTGTTTTGCCATTGCTTTTAGTGAGTCAAGATCTTCATTCTAGCTTGTCTGTGTTATCTTTTTTTTCTATATTGTGGCTTCTATAGACTTGGGATTTTGAAATTTGTACATAGATTTGTTCCTGATAGATGAGCCACAGAAGAAAAGAAATAAAATGCACATAGTTGAATAAGAGTGGCTTTACAGAGCCAACTGATCACGAAAAAGACCAGCAGAGCTTTTTCTAATAGATGATATTTTAAAGTGCAAGCTCACAGGAAGTCACAAGTGCCAAGATTAACATGAACAACTACTAGAAGTAACAGAATAGAAACACCCCACAAACCAGTCTTGTCTGGAGTGAATTAATTATTGATCAGTTGTGTTCAAATCTTTGGTGAACTAATAAAATAATCTTTGAAGATTCCTGGAAAATAATCTTTTCTATTCAGGAACCATTTGACAATAATAAGTTAATCTAGGGATCTCCTTCTAGCTGTAATTCTTCACATTGTAAGCAATTTCCAGGCTGCAATTCCTGACACTGTTATCAGCATTTTTACCTAAGTTTAATGCTACACCATGTACCTTTAACAAGATTGAAGCTGAAATGAGAATGAAATATGTAGAACTAAATCCTGTAGCTCTTCTATATTCCTTTCTAGGCCAAAGATATCCTCATGACTTCCATGCTTAACTGAGGAATATACAATTAAAAATTTTGTCTTTTATTTTTATTTTTGTCTGTTAAAAAAATTGTATCTTCGTGCAACTCAGGGGTATATCACACATTCGCAAATTAATTTTTTAAATTAAATTTCACTAAGGGGTGAATGTGTGAATTTTGAATCTTCAGTCATCTGTTTCCCATCTTATTCATACTAAGTTAATGTAATCATATAAATTTTCAACTGCAATATAGAAATTGTGCTTTCTAAACTTTATTTAAAGAATGAACACCTAATACGTGTGGGACTGCGTGTGTGGTTGCACATACATGTGTGTATATGCACACAAAAACACAGAGGGATGTAGGAAATTTGGCATTTGGGATCTGTTCTGCAATGCATATGGTGTGGTAGCTGCACTGTATATTTACATTTGTGAGAATGTGGTATGGTCTAGAACCTGTAGTTTCAAAGTGGGTCTTGTTTTTTTCCCACTCTGCCAGGCTCATTTAAGGGCCCCTGAGGAAATTTTCCCTGTTGAAAGCCAATAGTTATGTTTTAATCTGCCACTAATAAGAAGTATTTAAAATATCTGGTAGGAAGAAGAAGGAGAAATAGTGGGTGGGTCCTGTTCATATTCCAGATCCATATTCCATATTCCAGTTGAGTCTTACACATGCTCTCAGCCAGTCCTTCCCACTAGGCCATTGCTACTGGACAATAAGCAGATGATAGTGTGTAATCAATGTCTGACATGGTGGCTCCTTGTGTCTTGTGTCAATGGCCTTTACAATGTATTCATATGTAGAGCTTAATTTGGGATCTTTACACATTTATTTCTAAGGTAATGTAGCGTAATGTACCAAATATAATGCCTAAAACTGGGCATCCTTCAGAACTGTAAAAATAATCACAGTATTAATTACTTGTAAAAATAAATTAGGATTGGGTTTTTCTTTTATTAGATGTTATGGATGCTGGGATGAAAGTTGGATGTTCCTTGAAAGAGTTTATCCTTGTCATAAATTGTCAACAAGGCGGTTGTAGATGGACTTGAACTTTTCTGTACTAGAATACAAACAAACCTCCAGCCTGGAAGATGTATTTGCCAGAAGATCTTACTTCAGCTGGGTAATTTGCAGTTCAGAAATCAACACATTCTTATTTTTAATACTGAGACAGCAAAAATGACCATAATAAAAGAATTTGGTAATGTCACTGACACCCTAAACTGTTGTAATTATCCTTTCATGGTTCTGCTAGCTGGATTCTTTTTTCCCAAACTTAATTATAACTAATCAAAATGATGACAACAGTCAGTGTGTTATGTCCTTGTTCAGTTGTGCTTGATAATTAATAGCTTCAGAGGGGAATATAATTTCAAGTTACCACCAGGTTATACCTAAGCCAGTTGCTAAAGATGTGATTGGTTATCTTTGGTATGTTTATCTCCTAACATCATTTGGAGATCCTTTTTTCATAATATGATCTGTAGGTTAACTCACCATCTAGCCTATATGATTTTCTGCACAAATGCTTATTATATTCAATCTTGTTATGCCAGTTGATACGCAAATAAAATGCTTCAAGAAACTCAAGTGAATCCCAAAGCTCTGCAGCAAAAGCGGACAGAGTTGAAATCCAGCAATTCTAATTTTTAGCTAACATTTACTGAGATATCTTTCACTGTTTGATCATCTCCAGTCAACAGGAGCCAATATCCTCATGTTGTCTGTAGAATGCACAGCTGCACTAATCAGATCTTTCTCTGCTCTGCAATTCCTCTTTTTCCTTAGTCTAGCTGGGTCCTTCATCATTATAGCTGATTGCTATGGTTACAGAATGCCTGCTGTATGTTAGGCCTGAATAGGCTGTAGAAGAAAATATTTTACTCCAGATAGGCAAATATTAGTATTTTCTTATTATGTATATTATGAATATTATGTACAATTTTTTAAATTTTTTTTTGTATGCAGCCATTGCACTGAGCATCTAACAATTAATGACTTTTAAACAAACAGCAAGACTTTGACAATGTGGAATATCTAAGTTTCTCTTTGTTCTCTCTCATGACCTATGAAGAACTCTGCATAGCCAGGTAAATATAGAAGAATATGTTATTTCGATTATTTTCCTTCAAGTTTATGTTACTGTTTCTTCATGTTTTGAAAGTGGGAATGTAGCTGATTGGGATGGGGGAGCTGATTGACATCTATGTGTGCAGCATGGACATTGTGTGGCAGCAAGAATGAAAGAAAACATCCAGGCTTCACATTCCTTGCAAAATCAAGACATAGTTGTCTATGGTGTATCCTTGCCAAATATATTTATTGCTTTAAACAACCCTGCTTGTTTCTATGTCCTTGCATTCCTACATGTAAAATTTTCAGCAAGGGGATTTATTTCGTGTCCAGAGATGGGGAAAAGAAGGTTAAAACAAAGAGTAGAAGGGTATTTAAAATAAAATACTTCAGTGCCTTCAACTTCCACAAGTCAATCATTATTAAGGAAAAGCAGGAAACTGGTCCTCTTGTCCATCTGAGCAACCCATTTTTATAGGTACAAAATAACAGCTATTAAGATAGTTAATAAAACAGTTGATAACTCTTTTATCAGGCCAACCCTGGCCAGAGGGATGAACAATAAAGTCTGAAAAAATATTCACATTCATCTTCAAGTACACTATGCTAGCTCATTTACAAACTGTCCTGATTGATGTACAGCTCAAACGACTTTCAAGTCATATTTCGTTTTAGTCAATGTATTAATAGCCATGGAACTTTTTCTGCTTGCAAATTCTACAACTGCATTTTTACACTGGGAAACAGGCAACATTTTTTAAGATATAATTCAAATTCTGGAGTAAGAGAGAATTCTTAAAAATACCAGGATTCTTTTTAATCAGGTTTTGTGGCCATGCTTTTGACATTGGTGAGTTCAAAGGATTACATTGTTTTGTCATGTAACAGGGATAAGTCATTATGTCATATATAAAGGAAGTTGTTAATTTGGGGAGTTTAAGTTCAATTTTTAAGCTTGCATTTGGGTGGATGTGTATTTAACTTTTTGGAAAAATACTGCAACTTAATTTGCAAATAGAGAGTAAGGTAAACAGTAGTCAGAAGTCTAGCTCAGGTAAATTGTCATGGCATTCTTAAACATATCTAGCACTTTTCAACTGTTGTACAGTGATGTACACCTCTAGACCTATAGTTTCCCAAAACAGATGTTATTAAACTCTTCCAGTTTTACTAAATGTCATGTATTTGCACATTATGTCCATAGCTTCAGCATAAGATTTAAATAAACATCAATTTCTTTAATTCTGAAATTGTATTTGAATTGGTTATAAATATTTGTCTGTTCATTTAACTTAGTATGATCAACCAAATCAAATAGCATTCTGAAATCCACTAGGTTGCAAAATACTTGGTAATTTTATGGGCCTTGGTCAAAGAGTGAGTGAAAATCAAAGATTTCTACCTACACAGGTTTTGCCCAGGTCAGTTAGGAATTCTAACCCTTCTGATGTGAGGCTAAGCAGAGAACATGCAGTATGCTTTTCTTTTTAAAATTGTATCTTCAAGAGTCAACAAAATGGAAGAGGAGTGTAAGGACATTCCCAGAACATCAACTGCTATAAATTAGGACTTTACAACTAGACTACTGTATTCAATATATTACTTCAGGCCATACTTATTTATGTTGCATGACTTTTAAAGTAAAATCAGATTGTTTCATCTTACTAGAATTTAACAGCTTTTATTAGATCAGTAGGGATTGCATATTTCATTGAAACTTTATGCAGTTACAAATGAAAACACAGCTTTAAGATTCCTGGGAATTTAATAGGAAGGATATTGCCATCCTTAAAGAAAAGTTATAATTTTTATTTTAAATGCAAAATTCAGAAGACTTCATCTTTACAGTCTCAGTATATCCCCCTCAGTATTGCATGGTATCACCACACATCCCCACTTTCATCAGCAGATGCAATGGTCCTTATGAATCATTTCTAAAACAGCTACCAGCCTCTGCAGCAGAAGTTATTTAAAATTATTCTCAAAAGAGTGCTAGGAAAAAAAAAGAAAAAGCCCAGCAAACAACAAAACCCAGAAGCTGGAGCCAACAGCTAAATAATGGATTTTAAATAGTATTGGGAGAAAGCCAGTGTAGCAATTGTTTCTGGACAGAACTCATAATCTGTTTTATTCTGTGCTGAATGTCATAAACTACCTTTCTAATCATGCTGAAATGTGCTGCAAGCTCATTCAAGAACGTAACATGCCTAAACAGCAGTGTTATGGCACCTTGCAACTTAAATCTAGAGAAATGTTGAATGGCATTCTCTACAATTCCTTCTCTCTAAAAGATGTACAAAAGTCTGAATACACACAAATTTTGATAGAAAGGATGCACAATTCACAGACTTTTTTCTATCCTGTCACAAGGGATGCCAGATATATCAAACAGTGATGATAAAGGATTATAAACCTTTGAATCCTGTGGCAAACTGGCCTGTGGTGTGTTCTGTATGTCATAGCATTTAAAGCAGTGGGAAGCAGAGAACAGCAGCTGCTGTTGTAGATGCTGCAATCTTCCCCTCTAAGTAGACTATATCTGTGCCATCTTTCAGGGGTGGATAAATGTCTATGACATCATTGGATAGGTTGAACAGAAAATCTGGAGCTCCCAGCTCAAAGTGGGGCTAGGCTCAGGTTAGATTAAATGGAAGTTATGATTATTCTAGGTTGAAGAGATCTACTTATTTCAATGTTTCACCATATGCATTATGTGCCTTATTTTTATTATATCTTATGAGAATTTTGCTGCAATTTTTGCTCATTATTTCTCTTCTTTCTGTTCCCTTTCTCTTCTTTTGTCCAAAAATACAGGGTCCATCTCTACAATCAGCTTGCTGGGAACAAAAAGCAGCAATTAATTTCTTTCCATTGCTCTTCTCTACTACAAGTTTATCTGTGTTTTCTCTCTATGTATTACGTAGTCACAAATGCACATTCAGGGAATGCCTGAGTAAAAGCCCGGGCAATGTCCAGTGTGAGTCTAGTTGCTTCTACCTCCTCCTTCTATCCTGATGGTAATTATCATAGTATCACACCATATCTCATGAGACAGCCCTCTTTTTGGTTACTAGAGTGAAATTAGGTTTTGTACCCACAAAGGGTTCAGGCCACCTGTAAAACAGGAATGACAGGTTTAGCCTAGCTGCATCCTGGATGTCTCAGAATGGACTCGTAAACCTAATTATCAATCAAATTAAACTTGGAATTGCTTTTAGCCTAAGCTCAGTCAAAAAGTGAATAAAAAGGGTGAATTTTGGGCTTTCCAGGTTATTTGTAAAGAAAAGGTCATCTCCAGGTCAGGAGATGCTCTATTATGATTATCAAAAGCATAGGTGGCAATCCCACTAAGCTGTCTGTAGAGAGAAGGATGTCAACACAGGAATACACACTGCTCAGAAGATATATTTTCTCTAACAGTTTGTCTTTTGTACAAGATCCTGATGGAATATAGATGCTTTTACCTGCACTCAAGTGTCTAAAGCTAAGGAATCTGTATCCAGGCTTATTTTCAAAGAGAATGATTCCTTTGGGCAGAAATTTCGTGTTGCGCAGGCAAGAACAACCAGTTGCTAATTAAAGTCTTCCGAGGTTAAAACTTCCTGGGCAATACTACTTTTGCAACAACTACTGGAGTTTTTTTTAATATGTTGGTCCAAGCACAAAAAAAAAAAAATGTGGACATCATATTTTGCAAATGATTAATGAAAAAATCTGCATATCGTAGTAAGAAGTAGTCAGAATCTGCATTTGAAAGGAGATGTTTAAAAATGGTTTTATAAGAAGGAGGAGGAGAGGAGTGTGATGAAATTATGCACAATTATTTGTTGCAAAAATATCATATATATTCTCCTCATTTATTCTGATGCCAATTCAGTCTGAATAAAAGTAGCATTGCTGGCACTAACATCTGACAAGCTCTGAGAGTGTTTACACGACTGCCACACCTATTATTAATCATCTTTTAGGTAAAGAACAAAAGGCATGAATTTTTTTCTCCAATTATATATTTTCCCCTTTCTGAATAGTTAAATTAATAGTTCTTTCAAAAGGATTTTTTTCCATCAATGAACAATAAGGCCATGTCTTCTCCACGACATCACATTGATCCAGTTTTTTCTCCCTAATTGCATTGATTTAATGTTATTGAACTGAAAAACTCTTATTACCACTGTAATGCAGTAAGTCTTAAGGTAGATTCCTTTGAAATTGGTACATCCACATGTATTTTTTCTTTTTTTCTTCAAATTCAGCTACTATTATATCTTTTCTTGCAATATGTAAGATACAGCCTACCACAAACAATTAACTAGCAGACCAGGGAGGTTCCAACTGACAGTAAAAAAATCACAAACTCCAGTAGTTCTTTCCAAGTATCCAATAGCTTGGCAGCATTGTATTTAGCATATACTGAAAATATAAAGCAGATTGTACCCTGCATGAAGTGTTATAAGGCCACAGCAAGCATATTGAGCACATCCTCTCACACATAAAGAGACAGGTTCTCTGCCAGTCTGATCCTCTTCCCACGCCCTGGACATTAATCATGACACAAGTCATCATAAGGAAGGTCATCACTTATGGGAGACTTCTAGGGAAGTCAGTTCAAACACTGATCTTTACATTCCAAAAATCTATATAGGATCAGATTATTGTCATCCTTCTGTCTGCTCTCTGGAACCAGAAAGGAATATTTTTGCCTTGTAGATAAGGGCACCAGTAGTGTTGTGAGACTATCCATAATTTTTGAAAGTCCAGTTCACTCCCTGCTTCCACGCATTTTGGAGCCTTTTACTGGGCTGATGGCCAAGAGAAAGGGCACATTTATCTTCACCCTAAGGACTTTAAAGTGTCAGTGATGTGCATTTTGGAAAAGTGGAAGAGGTATTGGGATGTGGAAGTGTTGCCATATGTCAAGACACATTATTATGTGCTCCACGTATTGTCTGCTTCATTTCACCCAACATCTGTGAAAAGTAAAGAGGACTCCTGGAGGATATGTCTGCTAAGTGGACATGAAGGACTTGGAAGACTAGAGCTGTCTAGAACAATGCACTTCAAAATCTCCTACATGATCACTGCAATGTTCCTCTAGAAGTTCCAGGGGAGAGTAGATCTGGGTAATAAATGGGTGGCAAAATGTTAAGGGAAATGGGTACTTTCTGGTAAAAGTTCTTGATAGCTTGTCTTTCTGCATGCCAAAATGAGTGTTCTGAAAGAATAGAAATTATGGGACATGTTCTTTCTCCATAAAAACAATAATAAAGATAAAACATGAGAGTAGTGTAACTATATTGGGATAATCTTTAAAGTATTCACAGATGCTATTGTGATCTAACCCCAGCTGGCAGCTAAGCCCCAGAGAGCCACTCACTCACTCATACTCTCTCACACTCACTCTCACACTGACTCACACTCACTCACTCGCTCACCCACTCACTCACTCACTCTCTCACTCACTCACTCACACTCACTCTCACCCTCTCACACTCACTCACTCACTCACTCACTCACCCTCACTCTCACACTCTCACACTCACTCACTCACTCACTCACTTACTCACTCACTTGTCTCCCCCAAAGGATAGGGGAGACAATTGGAAGAATGAAAGTGAAAAAACTCACAAAAGCTGTACTCAAGCAAAACAAAATAAGGAATTCATTCACCACTTTCACTTGTCAGGCAGGTGTTCACCCATCTCCAGGACAGCAGGGCTCCATCACGTGCAATTGTGACTTGGGAAGACAGATGCCATCAGTCCAAATGTTCCCATTTTTCCTTCTTCTTCCCACAACTTTACACACAGACCATGACACCATATGGTGTGGGACATCTATCTTTGGTCAGGTGGGGTCAGCTGTCCCACTTGTGTCACCTCCCAGACTCCTGTGCATCCCCAGCCTCCTCTCTGGTGGAGTGGAGTGGGAGATAGAAAAGGCCTTGGCTCTGGGTAAGCCCTGCTCAATAAAAAAATAAACCATTCAATAAAAAAAAATTCTATATCATCAACACTCAGCTCAGATCCAAAACACAGCACCACACCATCTATGTAAAGAAAATTAACTCCATCCCAGTCAAAACCAGCACAAATGCCTGTGAAAAATATACTTCCTTTCTGTGTAAACAAATATTTTGGGAATGTTTCAGACACAATTTGACTGACAATTGCATTAGTATTTGTATGCTTAGTATTTTGTGGGACTTCAGCACGTTTTCAATAAGTGCAAAAATGCTGGGAACTAAACGCAGCACTTTCTCTTGCTTCAGCCTAGATTTTTCCTTGTGGTGGGAGATACTAAGCATATAAATTTAAAAGCATGCCACATATAGCAAAAACCATATTAAAACAAACTACATGCCTTCACTGTAACTTAAAGCTCCTGTAGATGAATTCTCCAATATATTCATTCTCCTGGTAAACATGAACTAGTCTCCACAAAACTCTATAAATATAAATATTAAAAGGTAGTAAAGATTTTATAAACTTAAGGAAATTCTTTCCTATGTCTATGGAGGTGTCTGTAGGACATGAATTACAAAGTTAAATTGCAGCCAAAACTAGGGCTATTCTATCCCCAAAATTTCTTGTTTTACTAAGGTAGTCATCAATGAGATTTTTACAGAGCTCTTTGCTCACATGTTGTGTACAGTTATGATGAGATTAGGAATTCTTTTGGATAGTCACTATCTCTGCTTGCTTGCTTGCTTTCTTTTAAAAGGTGAGCATATCCCAGTCTTCCTTGAATCCTCTGGACACTACTCATCAACAGTATTAGTTTCCTAGAAAAGTCTTTCTTTACTATCCATTTTGTCTATTTCTCATCTGCAGGAGGAAGAGGAGCTGGGAATTAACAGGAACACACCCACTGCCATTCTGCAGAGTCTGTGCTGGCTCAGGCTGCCTGTTTGGAGAGGTGTGTGCACTGTGAGGCCCCAAAATCCTCATCCATGTGCTGCAGACTGGGATTTACTGTGCATGTTTCATGTGATTACTCTGTGGCCAGTCTTAGTGATCATTCCATGAACAAGGCACGTGCTGTGCCACTGCCTGTGGAAGAGGCTTTGATGGCAGGTGAAAGCACTTGCTGCAGGGGAGAGGCCCCAGTCTCAGCACAAGATCAGATATTTTACTATTCTACCAGAGGATTTCAAACAAGCTGTAGGATTTCTCTCCTTTCCTTGTAGGTAATAATATACAAGCGACACAAGGCTCAATGCAGCATTAGTGTCTTTCAGATAAGCAAAGGAGCATCAGCTAGTTAAATAAACACACTAAACAGCCATATTTTGCTTCAACAGAGTATATTGAACAACATTGCCCTTTAGGGGATATATAAAGTAGAACTAAGCTACTAAAAATGTAAATTTATTCCTCAGCATATTGCTGTTCAAACTGGGAATATTCAGATGTCTCTGAGGCATTTCTGGATAATTTTATCAGTTTATGGCCACAATACTTCAGGGCCAGATAATAATGTTAGTTCCTTAAAATGAAATCAAAGGAAAGCAATTTTTTTCCCATTTGACAGTTCTGGAGGTCCCAAAGTCCTCTTCTGTTTGTCATCTTAATTCAACTTATCTCAGCCTGTTCAAATTAATATATGGTGTCAGAATACAGGGAAATATGAACCAAAGTTAAGTAATGCATAGTGTCATTTCCAGTATGTTATTATCATATTTTTGTATGATATGCATTCTATAAAATCTAGGACCAGTTTAACAGATCTCTGCCCAGCAAGGTGAGAGAAAATTTGAACTTAATGAGAATGTTACAAATAACAGTAGAACCAAACCCAGAATTTGGTATTTCGTGGTTGAAATTTATTCATTCATTTATTCATTCCCTCATACATTCATTCATTGAAAGTGTTCTCACTGACTTCCTTGGAAGCAGCTGTGCATGTTATAAAGTGGAAATGTAATAGGGAGGAAGGAACATGTAACATAATTTCAATTTGATATTCTCCATATAATGTATTGCTGTTTTGTTAAATTAATGTCTGGTTTCTAGATCATTCTGACTTGATAGCTGCTATAATCTTAAAAATAAGACCACCAGGAAAGTCAGTTCCACTCATGTTCTGGATGTCAGGCTGGAATTACTTACAGAGAAGTAAATTAAGGTTATGATTCCAGAGAATTTTACTTATTATCTTTTAGAAAATATTATAGTATCCAGAGAAAAGAATTGTGTTCCTGCCAGACAAGAGGAGATAAAATGTGCCAGTAGTATCTTTTGCCAGTCCCCACTCCTCATATATATTTAAAGAGAAGAGGGCACACTGGATTAATGCAACTAGATTATTTTAGTATGACAGCTAAAGGTTTTATTTTCTTCATATTTTTGGAGCCTACTTTCTGTATTAATAACAAATACAATGTCAATAATTATGAGATAGACTAGTAAAGCTCCCTTATATACTTGTAGGATACTCCAAGTTTTAGTATTCAAAAGAGTACAAAAGAAGTTTTTCAAATTTTGAATTTGTTTAGTCAGTGTTATTTGATACAAAAATGCAAAAATAATTATCTGCACCAGCTGTGTCCCTGACCTTGTCAGAGATACGTGAAATTAGGTCCACTGTGTCTCATTCTCTATTTTGTACAAGGACAGACTCCCTACAACCCTCTGTTGAAAGTTTTCTTTCTTTGGTAAACTGTGTCAGTAGAAAATAAAAGTCACTAAAATCTGCCAGTTGTTAATGATTCTAAGGGATTTTTTATTATTATTATTTAGGTGCTATTTACTGTTTAAATTGTAAAGCAATAACACAAAAACCAAGTCTTTATTGCTCCAGCAAAATATTGCAATCTAGACAATTTAGCCTTTGACCTAGTTCTCAGCATGAATTTCACCGTTCTTCCACTTTCTTTTGTAAAATGTGTATCTCATACCCACAATGCTATTACCTGAATGTCTCCTGATAGCCCATTCTGGTGCAGTCATCAAGTTGGCAGTGTAACACAGTTCTTTGTTCTGGAATCCACACTTCAAAGATTATGGTTACCAAATTGGAATGCAGCAAGCAAATGACCTACAAGAATGCTCAAGGTCTGGAAAGTCTGCTATAAAATACAGAAACCCTGCATCTGTTTAATTTATCTAAGAGATTAAGAGCTGTCTTGATCCTATTCTACTGGAAAAGTATTTTAGATAGTAGATTAATTTTTAATCTTGCAGAAAAGAAAGTACTAAAAGATCCAGAAGTTGAAAGCTGATATATGACACGTTTAGTCTGGAAACAAGGTGAAAATGCATAAAAAGGAAATCATTTAAGTGAAAAACTTACTTTGGGATGTATATAATCCAACAGCTGAATTTTACATTTTTGACTTCTTTTCTTTTAATGATGACCTGCAGTTAAAAGAATGCTCAAGTTTTATAATCAGCAAGTGTTTTTTTTTTTCCCCTGATAGGAAAAAAATACATGTTCAAAGTTTCAAGTTTTCCACCCAACACACATGTAGTAAATGTGTATTGAACATGTGATTTGTTCACATGATTCTCACATTTCACTCAGTAAGACACTTGTGACTCAAAATTTGGAGTTTTCCCTAAACAAGAAAATTTTTCTGCCTAAATACTTGATTTAAATATTGTTTCCTGACTTGGAGTCTAGGGATTGTATTTCTGGTACCAAACCACAGTGCACAGAAGTCCTTTCCCAAAACAACCTGCAAATTTGGCATAATCCTTTTTATGTGCCCATGGGAATTTCTGCACCTTATATCCAGATTGTGACAGGCTGGTAGCTTTAGCAATATTCTTTTCACAGGTGAGGTATGTTGACCTGAACCTCAAAAAGAAGAGAGTGATACAGAATGAGTTGCTTTTCACTGCACAGTTATGAAATATGGGAAGCAACAAGATTTTCTGCAAGTCTGTTCCTTCTTCACTGGCTGTTAAAAGATATTGCCACTTCAATTGCTTCTCTTGTGGAACTTGAATCTTCAGAACTTCAGTGATAGGTCCTGAGCTCAACTCTGGGACAGAATCCTTAGAGGACTTTGTAAGAGAAATATCTAATTTCTGTGTGATTACTAACTTATTGAAATGATCACACTTTTCAGAGTTTTCAAGAGGTAATTTAAGGTACAGAAAACACCCCTGAACACTCATAAAATTTCCATGTGTGAAGTGGGCACTGATGAGTTTGGACGGCTATCATTACCATATATTTGAGCACTGGGGCCACATTGGTACTATTAGATTTAACAGTGTAAATCTCATTTTAAGAATATAAATACTACTGCCTCTCTGGGCCTTATATTTTAGGATTTTATAAGAGCTCAGCACCCTGGTGCTTCCATCTAGAGCCTTGGATATGCTGGCTGAGTATTATCTGTTTCTGTGCTATGCTGCACACAGATAATCTGCTTGACCAGAAGTTGCACTGACTGACCCTCTTTGAGGATATATCAGTTCTTCAATACTTTTATGTCTCCCACTTCCTTATTCAGCATCCTCTTAATTTCTCATATTCTCACTTTTGCTGAGTACTATTGAGTTTAGATATTCCTTTTTTTCTTCTTAGTTTTTCCTGGTTTTGCTTATAGTCCATACTGGTAGTATTAGCCATGAAATTGGCACCAAAGCACATTAACATTAATTTCCTTCTTGTGTGATTCAGACACTACTGATCTGTGAACTGCTTAAAACATATCTGTCTGTATACTTTTAAACATTATCGAAGTAAGGCTACATTTAACTCCTTAACTGGAACCCCTGGAAGACCACTTAAGACCTAATTTTTAATAAACTATTTTATCAAATAATTTGATGTGTAGTTTTGTGTCAGATATTGTACTTTAAAGTCACAATTACAAATACCTTTATGGGTTAAATTACTGCTTATGCCACAACTGTACAGCAGGACAGTCAGTGGACTGTTTTGAACTATGTGTCATTAGATAAGAAAGTAAACTTTTAATAATAAAATCTTCCCCTTCACACTTTATTTTTTTCCAGTACAGATAGCTTAGATCCCAATCTAAGATATGCAATTCACTCCTATGCAGAATGAAAAACAAAGGTGTAAAATGTATTTTAGAAATTAACTGAAAACAATCAAATCGCTTTGATAAAACTATCATTATTATGGTCTTATGACATAAATTGTCTCTCATGAAATCTTATAACAATAATAAACCGCACCACTTTAAAAATATTTTTTTAAAATAGTAACAAAATAAGGTAAAGATCATTAGTTTATTTCCATAATCTTGTACACATGCTATGGCTAATGTCAGTGTGATAAGTAATTACATTCATTTTAACTAGATCAAAGATTAAATCAAAGCTGTCTCATCCTTGTATAGTTTGTTCCTAACAAACTAGATATGACAGATTTTCTTTCATTCAATGTTCAATCATTACATTGCTGTTTACCATTAAAGGCTGGATGATTATCCTAAAATTTGTTTCATGCTTTTAATAAAATAGAATTTACACTCTGAGTTTAGACAATTTTGGTTTTTTAACATAAAGAACTCAGATATACCATGCATCATGAAAACTGTGCCTTCTTTATAACGTGTTTTCCCCTGTTTTTTATGAAATCCCAAATCTATGTGCAGAGTTGCAATTTATTAAATGTCATGGATGGGTCATCTGACCAGTAGTTTGAGCAAGAAATTCATATCCCATGATTCTGTAGGTTGAAAGGTTAATACATAACAGATGCTGCTTTGGAGGAAACCATTCTAGGCAATGCTTTTCAATCAATGAGATGCTATTATGAGCAATAGAACCAATTTCTTTTAATCAATGAACATTTATTACGACATTTACTAAGAGCTCTATGCAGTTCTCATAAACCATTCTGCAATCTTCAAAAAACAATTCCTTTAGTTTTTGAAGCCTTTTTATGGTTTTGTCTAGTTGTGCTCATTTTAAGGTAGTATGCTGGATTTACACTCAGCCTTTCTGACTAAAAAGCAGCAAAATAAACTTGGTAGCAAGCATGCTTTTAAAGCTGAGGTGCAGTAAGGGCTGTGTTGAGTCCTGCTGGGCAGTGGAGCACTGGGAGAACCCATCACAAACAGCTCAGCCCACATCTTTGGAATGGAAGATTTTGTTCAGCCTGAGGACCATCAGCTCCCATCCTCAGCATGAGCTGTGCTTGCCTGTGTGACACCACCACATTTTGCACTTTAGTTCCATATTGCATGTTGAATAAAATAATAACCACAACTGAGGATTATCCGTAGTGGCCTTGCAGTGGTCTGTGAGAGCTCCATCAACACAAGTAAGTTCACCCCATCAGGGCCCATGGACTTGTGTATGTCCAGTTCTCTTAAACATTCCTCACCCCTTTCACTAAAACATTTTCATTGGCCCAGCCTTTGCCATGGCCTCTGGGAATGGAGATGCCTGGGAGATGTTCTGACATTTGGTGAATCAGCCTTTTCTCTAGTCCTGTCTAACAAGGTACTTGTTAAACAATGGACCCACATTTTCCCCAGTCCCCTTCTTTCACCTGTGTGTCAATGCTTTTTTTGCATTGATATCCCTGGCCATATTTAGCTTCCCTTGGACTTTAATTTTTCTAATTTCATCCCTGAGTGCTCAGAGAATGGTTTTTTTTGTTTCTCCCATATTCCCCATCCTTGCTTCCTCTCTTTCTGTGGTTTCCTCTTTTCTCTGAGTTTGGTTATAAGCTCTGTTCCTCCACAAAGACCCTCTGGCATTTTTGCCTAATTTCATATTCATTGGCATGAACTACTCTTGAAAATGGAGGAGGTGATCTTTGACTATTTTACAGCTTTCTTGCACAAGACTTTTCCAAATAGACCCATGAGAGGCCAAAGCCTGAGAGCATATTCTCAGTTTGAGACCACATGCTTTGACTCAATTGTTTCTTTTACAAATTTGTATAAAATTCTTAACTTCTCTGTGTTTGAAATGCCATTGATGACTTTGTGGCAAAACAGGCCATTTAAAAGCCCCCAGAAGACCATGTATACGATTTTTCAGCAATTAGAAGACCAACAGAGATATATTCAATAGCATATATATATATATATTACTCTATATTATCATTTACCCAGGTTCTACCCATGTGTATGTATATATATATGAGAAGTAAAATATGAAAGAATGTTTTGGTAATAAAATTTCTGCATATAGTTTACTCTCAGTAATGCTCTTCTCTGCAAATATTGTGTCACTTTCTTGTAAGTATGTGGAATTAAGCGTTCTCTCTTTTTAAAGAATGATTTGTCCTAAAAATAGTAATGAAAAAATTAAGTGTTCTCCACAATTCTCCTCCATGCTTATTTCCATTCCATCTATTCTGGAGACTACAGGGAAAATTTCAAATTGGTAAAAAAGAAAAGCATAAGTGTTAACAGTCATATAAAATGTAAAAAAAAAAATGCTTCCAGGCTGGTTTTCTTTTGTTGGTTTTTTTTTAGCTCAGGGTTTCCCATTTTTGTAGCAGTATTAATCTTACATATTATATTATCAAATACATGTAGAGAATGCACAAAATCATTTTTAGCTGCACAATCTACTTTCATAATGAGCTTTCTAAAACAAGGCAGCAGTGCTCCTTTTATTGTGTGATTACCTAAGTGAAAATACCACAGAAGCAAAGAGATGCAGCAAGAGGAGTTGTCTCCATGGCATATGTCATATACAGAGAAAAGGTACAGCTTTCATTCCAGGATGTCTGCAATAACCACTAGACATCTTGCCAAATGTCATCTTTTGTAAAGAAAAGAAAAACAGTCTAATACATGTTAGCAGGTGGACATTTGAGAAAGAAAATGAGCAATGTGAGAGCAGCAAAATGACACTGTTACACAGCTGTCTAAGCTGGCAAGGAATTCACCCCAAGGCAGTCAGCAAGGCTTCCTGATCCCACATTGAGCACAGCGTGCCCTGCCAAGCCATGGTGAACTGTTCTCACATCACGAGGAACCAGAGGAACTGTGAGGTCTCTGTGCTTCTCTGAAAGATGCACTCTGCGTCAAGTCCATGGCAGTAGTCATGGCAAATTTCAAAGAGCTGGCTGTGTTGCCTGGGGAAAAAAGCCTATAAAGATGAAGAATCTCCTCTTTCAATTGAAAAGTGAAATAATAGAGAACTGTGTTCACAGGGTTGTACCTCGTGAGCAAGTCTTGCAAAACAACCATCACAGGCTGAGCTGGCTTCCACTGTGATCATGGCAAGAGGAAATTAGGTAGAATTTTCTGTCCTCCTTTCTGGGCCTTTAATTAAGGTATTTGTTTCAGAAGACTACTTTAAGAGAAGATTGGTATGCTCATAGACTTGAACACTGTACCACAGCGTTCCACATACCTGTTGGCACTCACTGCCAGTGCCTTATGAAGAAGGTGGAAACTGCTTAAAGCATATTACATGACCTGGAGATCTTTGCACTTATTGATGAGAGCTATTGCATGTGTGGACTTGATTCCATCACAAGGCCAGAGGGACCTGATTCCACAGTTTGGAATGAGGGAGCCAGTGACTACTCACCAGTGCAGAGCAATTCAGGGATGGGAGCATCAATATAAACATATATACACAGATGAATGTAACTGTCATGTGAAGGGAATATTTAGAGAATAGCCTGGTCCTTGTGGACTGTTTAAATGAATTCATGAAGAATCACTATCTAGGAAATAAATCCATAACAAGCCAACCACAAATAGACCTCAGTAGACTTACCTACAGGATTTTTCATATAATTCCCAAAACACAAGCTCAGAACAACTCAGGCTGCTGTCTTGCAATAGCTCTTTAACATCTTTCTGACTTAGGTGAAAGAAGTGACCCATTTCCTTATTAGTTTTCTTGCCACTGGTTCCAAGATATATTATAAGGTACATATAAGAAAGTGATATTTACTCATGCTAGAAATGAACATTTTCAAATATTTGAAGTTGTCTTACAGTCTTTAATACTTATAATATTTTCTAAAAATCACTTCTATATAGGTTAGGTGACAGAAATAGTTTATCATTGTAAATAACAGAACATAATATTGTAAAACATCTTCTAGGGCTTTATGTCAAAATTTGCATTGAGCTAGATATTTGAATTTTTGAATTTCTGACACATTTTAAATGTAACATAGGGATTCTTTATTAGGAGGTACATGAAGTGGACATTATTACATTTCTTTTTTTAAGTCCCTTTGGCAAATCATAGATTTTACTAAAAAAACCCCACAACCTATCAAAAGATTTCTTGTGAAGTGTTTTAAATTAATTGTGTTAAAGACCAGTTTGAAGTAAAATATTTTTGAAATTTATTTCTGAACAGAATGCAAACAAGTTGCTAAACAGAAATTTTTCAAAATCTCAGAGATTTTTTTTCCTACATCAGTTCATTATTAGGATCGGGTTTTTTGCTGTTTTTTGGTTTTTATTTTTTAAACCTGGCTTGTATTTTCATAATGTTTTTTCCACCAAATATCTTGTGGTATGCATTAATGCTGGTTATGATCTTTAAAGCACTTTCTTTCCTATTGATAAAATGAGTCAGATTATCAGCTTTAACTTTTAAACTCTCATACCTCCACATATCCTCTTTTCTCTCCCTGTTATTATCCTTTTTAATGAAAGGACTTTCCAAGAAAAAGTTTTTCTCCTTAAAGAATAAAATTCAACATATTGCATATAGAATGAACATTTCATTGTTAAAAATATGTGTGAATTTAATAAAAATGCAGATATTGTTAACATTAATAATATATTTATATTGTGAACACTTGAATTATGTATTCAATTAAATTTATTTTTTTTCCTTTCCTGTTTGCACCTTGACCTGAGCACAGATAAATGAATCTATTGCTTAAGTTTGTCCTATTTTATTTTCTTGTATAGACATTTTTCATATACACAAGTGTTTTTCAATAGCCACACTCAATATAGTTTTTTTTATAAAGAACGATCACTTTATTTAGCATGAACAAAGTATCCTTGCCCTGGGCTTAAAGTAGCTGTATGATTTTAAATTCTAAATTAAAGAACAATCTCAACATCTGCATGTGATACAAGAGTGTTATTTCTTATGCCAAGGAAAAGCCACGCTGTCATGTTCACTGTTGTTTCCAATATTTCATTCTTAAGATGGTGGGATGTAGAGGTGAATGCTGAATCTTTGTGTGATAGCTTACAAAATTCCTAATTGCTTTTTTTTTTTTTTGCCAAAATATGACTTACTAGTTTTGAAGGATACTGCTATTATAGAGGCCTGCAACTGATGGGGCAGTGAAAGGGAGAGATCCAGCCCTTCTGCCACTGCTGCAGGTAGCAGTGAGGTCAGCAAACCTTTCCAGATGACAGAACAGCTATAGTGCATTTGTTCATGAATAAATAAAGTCATTGCAGTGCAAACAGAGTTTGTGGCCAAGTGCTTTGTGAGGAATCACTCTCCCAATATGTTTGATTTGGCTTCCAGATGTTTTTTATTTACCCCTATGAATCCATGACGTTTGTGAAGGACCTTGGGCATTTGGCAAGTGCACATCTGTCAACTCATCAATGCATGTTCAGACCACAGCAGCAGTGTTTCCTCTGCTCCCTTTGAAATGCAGTCATGGCAGAAGAGACTCTCTCTGAACATGTATCCAAAGCCACACACTGCTCTGGACTTTGCAGCCAGCACCAGTAACCCCCCAGAAGTTCTATGATGTTTTATGGACACCATGTAACCTACATGCTGCCCCCATCCCCAGTCTGTAGAACTAAAGGCATCCAATTTCATTTTCTGACATCTTATTGTTGCAGATAATACCAGCCTCAAGAACTAGAAAGAAATGTTCAGAATTCCATGACAAATAGATATTTAAATGTAAAATATACCTATTCATTTTACTTCTGCTAGAATAGTGCCATAGACAACGAAATAAATGGCAGGCCAAGGCCTCCTGTGGTTGTTGCTTTCTACTGGAGTAAGAATAAAGAACAGTAAGAAATACCAGAACATTTTCTAGCTTTCTAGCTTACCACCCAGATCCATTACTTCTAGCTCTCACTGGTTTTGTAATCTAAGTGCATCTCTACAATGTATAATGGCAGGATAAACGGGAAAGACTTTCAGTTTCTAACTGATTTTATTTGAAAAATTATTTTAAACAGAAACAAAAAAAAAAAAAAGAAAAAAAATTGGGGGAAAAAAAGGGATTTAAGGATGTCCCTTAGCTTTGTTTTCACACTTATCCCATGGGGCTGGAGCCAGCAGTGCCTATCCTGAGCCTACCTGGCTGAGGGAGTGAGTTTGTGGCAGGCACAGGCAGGGAGGTTTGAACTTGGTGGAATGGTTCTCCCTTCCACTCCCTGGGAATACATCAGGGTGAGTGTCCTGTGCGGTTCATGGGCTGTGATCATCTCTCACATGTTATTCACCAGAATTCCCTCAGTTTCTCACTCTGTATCTGCTGCCTGATGGCAGGGCAGGCTGCCAGACTGCGTTTTGCCAAATGCCCTGGTCTGCATCTCTCTTGGATCTGAGCTGTGGGCCTGTCACTCACTTACTAAGCTGTGATGGGGCTTAAAACCTCTGGTCAGCAGAGTGTAGCTAAATACAATTTCACATACAGTAAAAGGAAGGAGTAAATTTGGACATGCCAATGGAATTAAACCTCTTCCAGAAATCCATTGTCATTATTGCCCAAAAGGCTTCATTAAATCTCCATTTATCCTGGCATTTATCATCTTTTCTGTCAAATGTAGCCTTCAAAGGATGCCTCCAAGTCATTGAGAGTGCTGTACTGCATGACTGCACGGTGCTCAATTTACTGCAGACACTGTAAGAACAACAAAACTCTTCATAATGCATTTGCCCATCCAGGAAGCATCAGTTTCATTTAGCCAGAATCTCCACTTTTTTTCTTTTCATTTCTATGTAAAATTCAAGGTGTTGTCTCTAATCTGTAAAGCTCTGTGTGATTTGTTTCTTGGCCTTAACCAAGGCAGTTAATGTCAAGATTGTCACATCACATTAACAGCCTTTCCAAGCTGCTGGACACCAGTCTGAGTCAGATTGAATCACTTAAAAAGGGAAATTCTGTTACAACATGGGCTAACAGCTTGGATTGCAAGTCTAGTCATGTACCTAGAAATGCAGCAGTGTTCCTGAGAATCTGGGTACTGGAATGAATATTTGTGGGTTTTTCCTAGAGTGCATCAGACAACCTTACAGTAAACCTGTTTCCTGTGCAGAGTGTCTATTAGAAATATTCTCAGTGAAAGAATCTCTTTTCCAAAGAGCTCATGCAGAATATAATGCTGTTTAATAATTTTATTGTCTTTAGAGTTATGGAATTTTTTACAACATAAGAAATAAAAAATTGGATAGATTCTTGGTCTTGCACCACTGAGGGAACAATGTGAAACACATAAAAATACCTCTAATCTATGATTTTCCTAAATTTTTGTTGGCTTAAGTTCCTCTACTGCTAACTTACTAAGAGTGACCACCATCTCCCAGCAGAGCAGTGCACACAGTTACAGACACCTGAATTGGTGACCATTAACCAAAAGCTGCAGCATCACCTGAGCACCTCAAGAAGAAGAAGAAGCTGGGGAAACACAGCTGCACTTCAGCTACAGATTAGAATAAATGAAAGACACCATGAAGAAAAAAACACAATGAAAAAACAACCAACAGTAAAAGTATTAATTTAAAAGTAATTGTTAGATGCTGATAATAAAGAAGATCGGAAGTTTTTCTTTTCTCACCTAGAACTTATTATTATTATTGTTACTCCAAAAACAGTCTTTGTGAAAAAAACCCAACAAACTATATGAAGAATATATTGACTCTTTGAAGCCTTTTGAAATGATACTGTATTGAGGATATGTTCCAGGAAATAAAACAAAAGAAAGTGGCCTTTTCTGCAGCAGTAAATTAGAGTCAGAATTTTATGGGAAAAAAAAAAAAAAGAGAGAGATATCACTTTATTTGAGGTCTTACTGATACAGAGTAGTACCTGGATAGTCAAATAGTGCCATCTATTTCAGGGTGACTTGCTTTCCCACTAGGATTCTAGTGACACAAAATAAGACTTCAGGAACAAAACAGTGAATCAGAAATTGTTAGTAGGCATCTAATTAGATTTTACTAATTAGTTCCTATTAAGTTAAATTGAAAGTTAAAAATACACTCAATTGGACACCAGAAATAGAACTAGGACCCCTGAAATTATCCTAATCACAATAGCATTGAAACTTGCTGCTGAACTCTGCATTAGTTGAGAAGATTACAATGTGAAATACTGCACAATTCAGATCAGTGAATACAAAAAATATTTTGTTTCATTTGAGAACCTGTCTGTTTTGGGATATAATTCCCATGGAGAGTTTCAGCCCAAGTTTCAGGGTGCTTGTGTCCATGTATGCTGCAGATTGAGACATTCTTTGGCCACGTGTCATAACAGGGCTGTCCAACAGCATCAGTCCTGCTTGGCAGAGGAATGACAGAGCTGGAAGGAAAATGGACATGAAGTGATCTGTGATATTTTTCAGGTTTCAAATGAATTGAGTACCTAGAATAAATTTATTTGGTGAGGTAAATTTTCTGCACTTGCTAGCTTTATAAATTGCTGGAAACCCATTACAGAGCAAGCAGCCCAAACTCGATGCAATCAGAGCCAACAGACTTTGGCTTTTGATGTTAAAAGGCTCAGGACCATCACAGGATCTCCAACTGATTTGGGTTGGAAGAAACCTCCAAAATCTACCCAGTTCCAATCCACTTGTCATAGGAAGAAACTCCATCCATTAGATCAGTTTGCTCAAGGCCCCATTCTCACGTGACCACGGCCAAAAACAAAACATTTAATAGAACCTTGCTAAAAACAAGCAGATAAAATGCTCAGCTAAGGAGATTATATCAGGCATTCTGGGAATAATATTACAAATGGTAAATCAGTAGAGGATTGTAGCAAAGGCTTGATTCTCTCTTCCAGTGCATCATCTTTAAACAAGACTATTCTGCTACTGGTATCAGTGGACTTGGGCTTGTGTAGTGGATGAAGGGATCACTTGTGTCACCTAAAGACTGCCTTGTTTATGCTGGGATTTTTGGTAGAAATTCTAAGTTTCTTTTTTCATTCTTAAAAGGTAGGGCTTTTGTAACATTATTTTATGGCAATTTGAATAATGCTATTCATAATTATCATTGCCACTGGTATTACAATTTCTATTAATTTTTTGCAGTTTTCCCAAAATAAATTAGTATTTGCTGCTACAAAAGTTTACAGCTTCTCTTATTGACTTGCCAACAAGACTGCAGTGATAAATTACAGAAAGGATGAACTGGATTTCTGGCTTTGTCTAGTTTAGGTGGCTTAGTCAGAATGGGAATTTCTATGAGTGTGGCAGATATGCACTGAAGTAATAGATATAATGTTCCATGAGATATGTTTAATGTAGATAAAGTGGTGGGATGAGGCCACTGTGAGTTTAAGTTAGTGTCTGCATCCCAAAAGGACTCCCCAACACTTTGTACCATTGCAAGTTGTTATAGGGAGATTTGTATATTTATTCAGTTTGTCTAAGATTTCATTAGATGCTGACTTGTGCAAAAATAGAAATAGTATAATTGAAAAAGAAGGGAAATATTGTATAGGCTTGGCATGCAAGACTTTTGCAATCTGTTTCTGCTAAGCTATATACAAAATTTACTGAAAGAATCCTCTGTCTGAGCAACATGTCTCAGGGTAAAATTTCAGCTTTTTAAACTTTTTTATTTTCAAATATTTCTATTTGAATTTTTAAAAACAGAAATGGGAATGGAGGCCTGTTTATTGCAATTTAAAAAAAAAAACTTTTCTAGCAACAACAGTGTGAAGATTTAAACATTTTAAAAGTATGTGCAGTTGAAGACAAGAAGTGTTGCAGTTATTTTATATAGTATTTGCTGGCTGTTCCTGTTGGAGATATTTTTCACCAAAACCAAGGTATGACAATAATAGGAAGAATAACGTGTAAATGAAATGACTGCTGTGTATCACACACTTAGCTCTGTGAGCAGCTGCTGAAGTGACCCAGATCACAAGAGGATGAAGATGAGAAGCAATTGTTCAAGGGACAAGGGAGAGCAACGAGAAGAAGATGGAAATCACCTGGTCTGTGATGCCTGTAAGGGATGTACTGCTGATATCCAAGAGTTTAATAATAGCACAGGACTCAAGGGGCTGCTCCTCCCTGACTCAGCCTTAATTGGGAAGGCTAATTTTAAAATTGTTTCCTTGACAAAACTTTTCCTGAATATAGACAGCTAAAACACCATAGGTTTATCCACCCCAACCTATTCATGTCTGGTGGAGGGAGGTAATAAAAAATACATTTTTTCCAAACCAGTTTAAAGTCTCATTATTTCCCATAAACTCATAGCATCCAATCAGATGCATATTAGATGCCTTGATCATGTAGTTTGAAGAGTTTTTTTATTGTGACTTTTTTCTTTTGCCCATTGATATTTAACTGCTCACTGTAAGCTTATAAGAAAAAAAATTCAAGCTCTCTTCAGAGGAAAAAATTGTTATTTAGAACTTGGAGCTTATATTTTAATATTTTAAATATTTAAGTATTTAAATATTTTTACAATGAGGGAAAAATCAAAATTACTCCTGTGAGACAAGCAATTCTCNAAGTAATTTAATTATTTTTTCTTTTTTTATTTTTTCTTTTTTTTTTATGAAAAATATATTATTTTAATAATATATTTTATATAACGAATGAATGCAACTAGATTTTTCCTGTTTGAACATGGAGCGGTCCCAAATAGCATTTTACAGACATTTCTTGTGCATTCCTGCTTGATACAGTGCTAATGGTGAATAAGTTTGTAGGACACCTGTTAGTTTTGACATAAGTAAAAGACTAAGCAAGAAAAATAAGAAAGCAGGGAAAAAAATGACCATCATCTAAATAAAATCTGAAAGCTCTTCAGGTTAGCACTGGAAACTTTGGATGAAAGTTTGACTATAAAAGCATGACTACTTTTGGAAAACATATTTAAATTTATATTTAAGATATCCGAGTTGTCAGATGAAACTCTGGTGAGGGAACAACTGCTATAGGGAATGTAAAAGCAGGGATTAAGGACATTTAAGTACTGTACTTAGGTTGTTAGAGATTACATTTTTCTAATTTAAGATACAGTATATGTTTCATTCTGAGTCATGGAAGGAGGAAAGTAGGGATGTATCGTTAATACAAATTGCTAGGAATAAAAAGTGGGGAGGAAAATCCCTACTGCCTTTATCCTAATTTGCATCTGCACTTAAGAAGAAGAGTAACTATAATTGCTTTAGAGGAATGCAAGTGAAATAAGCTAAAATAATACTAGTTATGAAGCAAGATTAAAGAAGTTCAGCTTTTCTTCCTCATTTAAGAAGAGATTTCACAGTGACATAGCTGAATTTTCTAAAAATATGAGGAGGAAAGATTACCAGAAGCAGAGAACAAAACATCAAAACAAAAATGGACTTACAAAATTGGCAAAAGAGAGGATATATACAGAACTGTTTCAGATAAATAGGGCTGCTCCTAGCGAATATTTTACCAGAAGAGAGAAGACATGCAAACTCAGGAGAAGAGAGATAGTCTTCTAAGCAAAATGTTGGTCCAATTTAATATAAAGAAAACCAGAAACTGAAACTTAGGTTTGAGAAATGAGTCTGGACCAACTGATAACAAGAGACACGCTTTCAGCTAAAACTCAAACAACTTTTTCCAAAGCCTAAAAAAAGAGAAGGGTTAGGTTTTTTTCTCTCTTTACTCCCTTTTCCCAGGCACACATATCCTTGCTTCTGTTTAATAACACGTGATCTCAAAGTAGATTTCCTGCAGTCATCCCTGAGCAAGAAGGTCAAGAAAAGCTGTTGGCATTTACAGTAGTATATAGATAATAGCTGGAAGTAGATGCTTATGCATTTGGGAAGGATGGAGACATAATGGGGAGTAGTGGGAGCAGAAATCAATTATTTGTATTTTGAATTTTGAATTAAGAAGCATTTGTACCTCAAGAAATGCAATTGGTTTTCACATTCTGATAGCTTTTATAAAAATGTATGGGTAACTGTTTAAATACTTGAAATTTTGATTTATTCTTTAAATTTAACAGTGTCTGCATAGCAAGGGCTAGTGTGATCTTGAACAATGTGTTCTTTCTACACTGACACAGAGCTGCTTTCCTAGTAGTAGTCTGCTGCTATTTTAAAGAGAACCTGCAATCCTGTGGTGATCCCACATCTCAGGAATACCTGTGATTCTCAAATCTCAAAAAATAAAACACTAGATTGAAAATACAAAGGTGAAGAATGAAGAGGATGATCAAAGATAGGGAATCCTGTATTTTTACAGCAGGTGATATTAAACTATCTGGAAAGTCTCATTCTTATCCTGGGAAGAGATGACTAGAAAAAATGACATGACTAGAGGAAAAATTAGAGCCATGAAGAGTCTATTTTGGAAATTATTTATTCACTGTTTCCCCAACAGAGATGGGATGGAGATGGTTTGTAGAAATTCGTCAGGTAGCCATTATAAGAAACGTCAGTGTCACTCAATCATACTGCACAATATTTTGACACAGAATACTCTTGATACCATATCTTAGTTAGTTTCAAAAAGTAATTATGCAAATTCTTGAAAGAAAGTCTACTAAACAAAAGTGTTAAGAATTTTTTCAGACATTTTCTGAAAACTAAGGAAGCATGCTGGAAGCAAAGCATTTCTCTATGTTTGATTATGTTTTATATGCTAATCCCAAGCATCTCATACCAGTAATCACAAAATGCAAGATATTTGACTTGGTGGACACTTGCCTGATAAAGGACAATTCTTTCTCAACACAGTTATAAAGATAAAAATAGCATTCATATAACACTGTGTAAGGCAAATATTTACCTTTTAGCTGAGTAGAGAGAAAAAATGTTCAGAAACAGCAAAACTTCTAGCTGTTTGCGCATGCTGACATTTTAATAAATATGGTTTTCAATTATATTACAAAAGCAAATTACATTTTAGGTTTCCATTTCATTAGCTTGATAAATCAAATCTATTTCAAAATTCTAATTAATTTCAAACACTTTCTGACATGGTGCAAGAACAAGTATACTGATGCTGGTTACATAACAATTTATACCATAGATCCCTTTGGAACCTCTTTGAGTATCTCATTCCTTACCATTTTATGGGATTTTTGAGGTCTTCATTATTTGTCATTTCTGGATTGACTGTTTCATATTTCACTGAAGTTACTTTTTCTGATAGCTTGCTTTGATCACTTTTGGTACCAGAGCTAAGAACCATATTACTACCTACACATCTCGTATTATGGATAATCCTGCCACAAATCTTCTCTTGATCCTTGTAGTTATCTGCTGCTAGCTCTGTGGAAGTAATTTTCATTTCCAGAATTTCAAGGTTATATACAGCAACACAGCAGGTAAGACAGGCATGTTACCTTCTCTGCTTCAGCACACTTGCTTTGTTTGCTTGTAATTGAATCTGAATCTATTTGTTGTTTTATTAATTACATTCAGCTGTTTTAGCAGAAGATTGAGATGTTAATTACTCGTACTGTATATACAGAATCAAATATTTCCATGGCCTTTTTTTTTTTTTTTTTTTTTTTTCCCACAA
>VXBI01014073.1:4845422-4877213 GCA_013397375.1 Toxostoma redivivum | reverse complement strand
TTGCCTTTTTTTTTTTTTTTTTTTTGATCCCACAAGGAAGATTGTCACACAACCCAAACCCTTCTTGACAGATGTTTGTCTTATGTAAATATTTACATAATACAAATTCTGGACCCTTCCAAGATCCTGTCTGTGACGCTGATTGGTTCTGGTTGCAAGACGTTTTTCTTTGTAATTTCCAACGCAGATCTTCCTTGAAGAGACTTAAAATCCTTACCTCTTGCTTTTGCCTAAAAAGAACAAAGATAAAACCTTATTCCCATTTGTCCCCACAGCAAATTTTCACACATCTGAAGACCTGTCATATTTCTCCTGTGTGTCCAGTTCTCTAACAGAAACCTAGTTCTTACTAGCTTTCAGAAAATGTATTCTAGTTCTTTGATCATGGTTTTTGTTTTCTTATGCATTGTATTCTAATAGTTTTCATCATTTACTGTATTGGGAGTAGGATAAAGGAGGATAAAAGGTTTAAGATAGTAAAATATCTCAAATAGGTTTTTTTAAACTGCATTTAAAGTTTTAGGTAATATATAAAGTTGTATGAGTTTTTAGGTTGAAGACTTCACATAGATTTTTCCCTCTTTTTCCTCTCTCAGAGAAAATTACATTTATGTTAGAATATTTCAGGGTGCAGCAGCAATAGTGTAAGTAGTAGTTAACTATGTTAAAACACACATTTGGTTGAAATGCAGATCTAGGAAAAACAATAAGAACTCATCTGTGGTTTAAAGAAATGGCTCTATTGTCATTTTATGTTTCCTCCTAGCCTTTATCCATTTCTCACTTAAAATTAAAGCAAAAAACCACAAGCAAACTAACTAACTAACAAACTCAGGAACTGGACTTGCTCATACATGGAACAGAACTTGCTTATATGTGCTATTAATCCATTGATTGTTCCACTTTACTCTAAGGTGAAGCTGGTTGTTACAACTATGGTTGTACAATTGTTTTGTAGCTTGCTGAAATTACAGCTTCTGTATTACATGTGCACAAATTATAAATAACAATAAAAAACTTGCCAGGATGTGTTTGTGTGAATATGTTATGACTATGGGGCAGTTGTTCATAGGTGATCTGAGATATCAAAAAGGGAACAAGTAACATCACTGCTGATTGAATAATTCTGAAAACAGGTTGTCACATGCCAGGATCAAAAATAAGGTACGTCGAATAATCATGGATATTGTATGTGGGATGAGGTATTGTGAATGAGAGACAAGTGCTGAAATCAAAGAAATATCATACAGTGAAAATGAATGAGTGACATTCATTTGGGAGAATACAACTGATGAGGCAAAGCAAGAGGGATTCATCAATAGAGCAGAGCACAGAACAAGGAAGTTAAAAGAAAATCTTTGATACTGTCAAGAAGTATCCTAAATCACTCAGCCTTCCTTGCAAAGTCATCAAGGCAGCAGATGGCAGGGCCCTAATGAAACTAGAAAACATCAATACCTGCTTTGAAAGAAGATTTCTAGAATGATACAAAACATTGAGTGAAATTCCAGTCTTGAGTAGAAGTGAAATAGCCTCCCTATAGAACTATATCCATACATAGCTACTGTCAAGCTAGCCAATAAACAGTTATAAATTGTATATCCAATATTATTTTACATAATCTAATTATGCAAACACAACATCTACTTAAATTTTCAGGATGACATTGTTCAGTCTCCATGGGGAAGGCACCAGTAAGTTTTCCTGTTCATAATGCATAGTAATTTTTTTTTGAACTGCTTAAACTATTAAATTGCAGGTTATAAGGATATGAAGATTTAAAAAGAATTTATGTGCTTCAGGATGCATATCCTGTGTGCATATATTGCATAATCAAGAGTGTAGGTAATTTAGGTACAGTTTTATCAGGCATTCAGTCTTTTTCTAAAACTGATTTCACAACTGGAGCCCAAGACCCTTAAATTCTCTCTTTTCCCTACAGTGTCTCCTGCCTCCTTCCCCTTTAAAGAGATATGTTTTCTCCTGTTGCAGAAATGCTTTCTCTGTTTCATTGCTGTGAATGTTCTTTCTCCAGCTTTCCTCATCAACTAAAAGTCATATTAAAATTTCAACGACAAGAGGCAGAATACAAAGAAGCAGCATTAACAGCAACTTGATTTTAATTTCATTATAAGATTAAGATTCCTTTTCTTCTCCATTCCACCTTCTCTCCTTTCCTTATTTTTTTATTCCTATTCCCACACTGCCCATCATCACTGTTTTCCTCTGGCTTTCCTGCTTTTTTTTTTTTTTTTACTTAAGTGTTATTTTATTTCTACTAATTTCTTATCTTCATTTATAGGAGAGAAACAACTTTTTCTTCCCTCAATGATTATATAATAAAACATCTCAGAAAATAAGAAGTTATTTCCATTAAGAAATTTGCAGAAGCTGTAGAAGCTTCCTAATGGAGAAAGCAGAAGGCTGTGGACAGTGGTGCAAACAATCAGCTCATACCCTTCTAACAGAGAAGGGAGAGCTAAATGAGTGTGAAACTGCACGATAATCAATCTCCTATGGGAATAAGATTCTGCTGCATTTCATTAGAGATCGTTTCAAGGGCAAGATGGAAATGACAAGACTCAGCAACTGTACAGAAGGCAAAACCAGGCTCTGACTATACAGCAAGTCTCACAAAGGGCATAATCCTACCCTCAGTTACCTTTCACTCCTTTTCATCTACCCAACAACAAATGCAAAAAAAAAAAAAAAAACAAACCACAAAATCCACTAATATGCAGAGCATGGAATTTGAAACAGCAGGACAGGCAGGAGTGAAATTAGAAATGTCAGTACAGAAGTACACTGAAATCCTGCTTTGGGACTGCCATTCTGCTACAGTGGCACAAGTAAAAGCAGAAGTAAGGGCTGAGTGGTTCCTCACTACAGCTAGAGCTTCCTGTGGTGGGGGGCCAGCAGAGGGATGCTGATCTTCTCTTTCTGGATCAGCAAGAGGACACCTGGAAATGGAATGAAGCTGCATTAGGGGAAGCTCAGACCTGACATTAGGAGAAGATCCTGTTTGGCCACAGGTTCCCAAGAGGAGAGGCTGCAGCACCAAACCTGTCAGTGTCCAATGAGCATCAGAGAATACTCTCAGTAATCCTGTCTAGTGCTGTTTAGTGCTGGGCAATCCTGCCAGGAGCAGAGACTTGGGCTTGATGATCCTTATGGGTGGCTTCCAGCTCACGGTATTCCCATTCTACCAGTCTGAACAGCTGTCCACAAAAGCAAATCTGTTTAACAAAAACGCTTCAATACTTACATGCTGCTCTTCATATATTACCTTTGCTTCTTAAGTAATTTGGGATAGTCTATATCCCAGATTTGCAGAAGCTTCATAAGTAATTCTGTTGCCTAGAAACACATCAGAGGTGAATTTTAGATCCAGCTACAGCAAGGGAATGCTGGAGGATCACTTAGGTTGGGTATGAAACAGCTGAGACCCCTGTCCAAAAGCAAAATTCTTTCAGGTCCTACAAGGTATATTCTAAAAAAAATATTTTAAGCCTTTCCAAAAAAAAAAAACAATGTTGTGAATTTGGAATGAGCAATTAGATTTATTTGTTTTTTTGTTTGTTTTTTTTTTTTATTTTTTTATTTAATTAAACTCTCTCCACCTAAACCAGATTAATCTCTCTAAAAAGAAGATCTTCCATCAGCCAGACTTCAGTTCATAGTTCCAGGTTCAAAATGTCAGCTCTCTTGGGTTTTCACTTGGCTGTTCTCTCCACATCCTTTAGCATCAAATAAACATTCACACAATGTTTTGAGGAGGGCATGCCTGCTTTTCATGCTTGAGTGTAACTTTATTACAAACAGAACCATCTCTAGAAACCATGGCACTGCAGCCTGGAAGGAATGAAGGTAAAGTACAGCCTAAGAAAACTTGTGAGCAACTGGGATCAGTGGATGGACGGCTCAGGGAATTGTCCTTTGCAAAATAAAAGCATAAAAAACAACAAGCAAAGACTGAGGCATAAAACCATAGGAAGCTGTGAAACAAATTTCCAGGGTTGGAGATATGGGTATAGTTTTCATTTCTGTAAGAGCAAATGGATTCAGAACAAGCTAATGTGCTCAGAGAGCTGGTATCAAAAAACTAGAATTAGGGTTGGAAAAGATCATTTGTTCAACCATAAACCTATCACTATCGCTGCCATATCCAGCACCAAGCCATGTCCCTAATGCCACAGCTACATGTCCTTTAAAGAGATCCAGGGACTGGGACTCAGCCACTTGGGCATTGGTAGGGGCAGCAGAGCTCCTGTGCAGCCAGCAATCCCTGCACCCACAACCTTAACCAAAGATCTTACATTTGTAGCCACAGGAATGGTGTATGGGAAATGGATTTTAGGAACCCGTTTGTCTAAAAAAAAATCCAGTCTTAAAGTGCTGTGTGAAGAGCAAAGAAAGGGGTTTTATACCTCAGGAGCAGCATGCAAGAATCTGCTGCTGTTGATTGCAGAGCCTGGGCTGCAGACCTGGGCTGTGTGGGATGCAGATGGAATCCCCTGGAAATGGGATTTCTGTTTCAGGCCAGTAACCTGCTGAAGGATTCTTTGCTGCACTTCAGAAGCCCTTTCCTTCCTTTTTTAGTAGTTATCTATAGGTATCTGTATTTATATATGTGTGTGTGTATCAATCTATCTTAGGCATTTATAATTTTTATAACTTCCTAATGAAATATAAAAATATCTGCAAAAAAGCAGGATTTTCTTAAAGTAGTAAAGCTTCCTGAGTATTTAGAGGATGAAATAAAAGAATGAAATTCCCCCACCAAACTTAATCTATGCCAATATTTGTTTTATTTTTTTTTTTTTCCCACAGACATGTCCTACTTCAGGACTGAAGATAATTCTCTTCTTAACTTGGTTTCTGTAAAGATCAATAGTGAGCTGATAAAGCAGATATCTGAAAGACATGCAGAATAATTATGAGCACTGGCATATCATGATTTGAACTTTACCTGTTAGAAGTAGCCTAGATGAGATAATAATAATAATAATAACAACAATAATATTAGTAATATATCCTATTGGATATTTTTGTCTTTGCTTTACTTACCATGCCCAGAATTATTTTTTTTATAGTTTTGGATGCTTAATAGATTCATAGGTTCTGTTGCTATTAGCCTATAATATAAGATAATTGGAGCAGAAGACACCAGGAAGTACAACTGAGTTACTTTCAGGAAATGATTGTTGCACTTTTATTGCTGAGTCAAAAAAAGAATTCAGTTCTGGCTCTGTGTAGCAGTTTAAAGGAGCTCATTGCTGCTAGAACAACTGGTTGAATTAGGAGGATAACGTCTCAAGTCCAATCCATATTGTCATTTCAAATCAAAATCAATAATAATTTCTAGCATGATTGTGGTTTTCTACAAATTAAGTAAAGAAAGAGGAATTTGACCCTTTAGCCTTGAATGAAGTTGTCAATATTCCAGACCTGTCAGAAAGCCATGTGAAGAGAGCAAGGAGAGCACTGTAATATCATGATACCAAACATACAGAAAAGACATGTAATTTTGCTGTCAGCAAAATTTTCTCGTGTGTTAAAAGTCCTTGAGATCAAAGCAAAGGAAAGAAACAGCTTAACTACCTCAGTAACTTGCACAAAATCAGTGTACATTGAAATCTCAAGCCTCAAAAGAACAAATAAAGCAGAGTCTGTGTCACCAATTGTCTGACTGAGATGGGCTCACTGACTGTGATATGCTGGGAGAAATCAGAGATACCAAGGGCAGGAAAAACAACTGTACTGCAATTACCCCCATGCAGACTGGTCATGTCACACTGGAATGTGAATTGGAGATTAAACATTTAGGTGTTTTCATAGTGTGTCCAGAGAACAGGTCCAGAAGAGCACCACAGCCTTGGACTTGCTTCACAGCAATCTACAGGACTTGGCTCAAAGCCAAGATTTTCTGATTCTGTGATTCTAAAGATTTAACACCTATATATTTTAAAAAATATAAAAAGCACTTTCCTGCTGCTATAGGGAATTAAAACCACATGGGCAAAGGACCACCCCAGGAATGCCGCAACAATTGGCTCACCCCTAAAGAAGCAAAATAAATAACCTCAGGTAAGTTAAACTTCACTAAGAGGATGATGTGGAAATGCAGAAGATCAAAAGATATCTAAGATAATTCCATTCCTATGTTTAGTTTTTAATGTTATTGAAGATTCCATCCTGGCAGCATTATGGCAGTCAGAAATAGCTGCTAGGAAAGACTTGAGAATGAGAAGAGGGAAGGAAGATGTCATTCAAAAAAATGAAGTGGCATCTAAATGAGGTAAACAGCAATGACCCAATAGAGCATGATCCAAATGATCATAAACTCTGTAAACTTGAAAATGTATAATATAATGTAATAAAATTGCAGGAATAGGTGGGCAACCTAACGGTATCAAAACCAGTACCTAATCCTTTTTCCTTCATTAGGAAAGTAATTTTATGTTGTAATAGAAATGAGTCATTTGACTGAAGATGCATAAAGATGATTAAAGACAGCCATATGTTTAAAATAAGAGTTATGCATTCGGATTAAAACAGGAAAAAATATGAATACTTTAGTATATATCAAGTGATTTGCTGAAAGCAAAACTACTTTTGAGATCTGCATTGATGTAAAAAAGTCTGAAAAAAGCAGATCTTCAGAAGAATGGACATTTTAACCCATGACATGGAGAAAAATGGACTTCGCTATTGGTTTCTTTTAGGGTTTTGTTAAAATTTCATAATTGTGGAGTTCAGTTTTGGTCTTTCTGCACTGGCAGCATATCAAGATTGAAAACTTTGTAAAGTTTGTAAATCCTTTTAAATCTCCTGTCCTTGCGTATATTCTGCTCTACAAAGAAAGAACATAGGTGTTAATGAAATTTTTATTTTTGAAGAAACATTGACAGACACAAAAATCAAGAGGTGAATACATTAAGTTCTTCACTAATCAAAAATGAAAAGACTAATTTGTCAAAGAAAGCTATACTAATGTCAAATTTGCTGTTTTTTTGCTTTAGGTGCAGAATTTCCCCCACGGTTCAGGAACATATGGCTCACGAAAGTAATAAATTTTTTATTCTTTTGACCTCTCAGATCTCTCACAGCCTTCTTGTGATTTACAGTTCTTTACATAACTGTTATATTTTCCCAGGGGCTGTAATTCCCATCCTTTAAAAATTAAGATTCAGTGGCTGCACAGACGTGTGGGTGAAACATCTTCCAGCTCAGCTGCTGCTGTTTCCTGGTTACCTGTCCTGCTAAGCTCTCAGGCTCTGGGATCTGAGTGACCTCCTTGTCAGCTCAGCATTGTTTCTGTTTCAGCTGATACAACTGCAGGCATTCCTCTGCTGTGCACAGCGCATGCCAAAGCCTCCAGGAGCAGAGGGCAGTGTACTGCACTATGTAGCTGTATGTTTTACCTATACTATATCATTTCAAACACGAGGAAAGGTTTCTTTATCTCCATAAAACTTCGTATTCTGTTGATGTTTGGCCCTTCAGGGCAGAACACCCCCAGCAAATCAGTGTAAACTGATGGGGTGGATGTCTTTGTCTATTAAAATTGGAATGGAGTTACCTGACTCAATGAGCAAACGAATGCATACTGTCACTTCAAGGAGTAAGTACTCATCCAAAGATCAAGATAAATATATGTTTTTGAATGTATTTACTCCAAGAGAAGGTCAGTTTGCTTTAACCAGAAGGTTTCAAACATGTTTTACAAGTCAAACAATTGGAGGAATGACGCTTAGACAGCTATATTATTCCCTTTGGAATAATTTGCTCATTCTCAGCCATGTTGTTTTGCATGTACCCTGCTCTTATTGTGTTTGTACACATTGTACTGTTAAACAGAATTATCCTCCATAGGATGCTATTCAAAATGTTTTGCAGTGTGAAGTTTTAAAGTGACCCTGTAAAGTGACCCTACATGTAGCATTTCCTTCTCCAACAGAGGTCACAGAAAACCCACAGCAAGTCAAGCAGCTCTCTAGCAAACCTGAGACCACTTATTGTTTCACGAGTAATCTTAGATAAATAAATATTTTTTACTAAACCTACACAAGTCACACACTCACACACTCACACACATAACCCAAAACCAACCCCCAAAAAACCAGAGGGGATGGAATTGTCTCTGCTTATACCAACGACTGTGAGGTATTTGGAACATAATAAGCAGAATCAGCTGAAATAAAAGTAGAAATTGAAATGGTCTTTTGGGTAGACATCTTTCTCCCACATATTTCCTTGCAAAAAAAAAAAATACAATTTTAAGAGATTGTGTAGTTGCAGTAAAAAATATTATGATTTCCACAGTAATCTCCATGCTTATGCTCACCATATATCAATACCTGAAATGCAACACACCACCCGGGCAATACAAGCAACAACCTGGTTGCAGTAAATGGTAGAAAACTTTTGCATTGTATTTCTAATATTGTCAATAGCAATAGTCATTGCTATGTGATACAACCAGTAATTATTTTGAGTTCACTGGGGAATTTTTATGAAATAAATGAACATGCTGTAAGCCATTTGTTGGGCAAATGCAGAAGGATTTCATCTGTTGGAATGATTTTCGCAGGTTCACTATTAAAAATTTAACTGGTGAAAAATCATTGCCTTTTTTTTTCTTTTCTGAACAGAAGTAATTTGGCATAGTGATACTAATTTTATTTATTTATTTATTTATTTATTTATTCATTTATTTTGCCTGTATGTCTTTGATAAGCACAGTAGAGGTTAGAAGAATTTTGCATGGTGACTTGCAGTGTAAAAGTCAATTTTAGCATACAAAATTCTCTGTTTTCCTAACATAGAAAAAAACAAGTAAAGCAGTTGTAGTACATGAATTAAAATTTGAAGATTCCATCCTCCCCTTCCTTTTCCAGCTGGAAAAGGGAAATAGTTTTTTTCTTTTTCTTTTTTTTCCTTAGGACAGAAATACTTTTTCTGAGAACTATCTCCACACAAAAGCTTACAGAGCTGAATATGATGTCTTGTCTTATCACTTCTGAACAGACTCTGGAGTTTGAAAAGTCTTCTGAAATTTGCTTAACTTGCCGTTTCCTAATATAATGAGGAAATCAATGTGTCTTGCTTTTAGAAATGCTGGTGGCTTCAGAATAATTTGAGAGTCAGCAAGGATAAGCAGAAATGAAACTGCAAGTACTTGCTCATCATTGAAATATCTGAGATGATTTAGAGATAAAAATGTGCTAATTTACTATTGTCAGGGAGAATATGTCATTCAGGCACTCTCAGTATTCTGAGCATTTTTTGAACAAGCTAATTCAGGCTTTGGGGGTTCTGACTGAAACCCAGCACCCTGCAGCCTAGCAGGGGATGGCAGAGGGGATGCAGCCGGGGTCACAGCTCTGGGGGAGGAAATGCAGCAGTGGGAAGCATCAGCTCCCCAGTGAGCAAAGCCCAGAGCTTCACTCCCACAAACCAACCTCCTCTTGGCAAGCCCAAGCCCAGTAACTGGTCACTGAAGGAAACCTAACATTGCTAGAGAATTTATACACGAGAATATCCTTCCACGTTTAAAGAGCATCAACAAATGTATCGCAAATGTAGTACAAAGGGAATTCTTTAAATAAGAAAATTATTTGTGAAATGCAATCCAAGCATACTTATCTTTAGCACTATGTACCTTAGCATTCCTTAGGGTTGTTGCTGAGAGTTTGGGGGAGATTTTGGTTTGTGTGTAGAGAAGCTAAATTTCAGTTTGACATTCAGGTAATTTTCCAGTCAACTGCTACTGCAGAGGATTATTTGAATGAGACCACACTAATTTTAATGAAGTCCAAAGTTTAAATTAGATACAGCAGTACGTAGGTTTAATGCAGAAGTTATTTAGAATGACATTTTACATAGAGTTATTCACATGATTGCATTTTGATCTAGTTCCTCAACCAAAATTTTGTGAAAAAGCCTATTTCAGAATAACTGTTTTGATCAGCTTCAAATATTTTTACATTTTAAACATTTTGGTTGGCTTTTGTTTCATTTTTCTCAATTTTAAAACAGAAACTTCAAACGTTAAGAGAATAAAATAGAACACTAGCATTTTTCCCCAAGTTTTTATTCTTGTTTCAAGAAAATACTTTCTAAATTTAATTTACTCACAAATTTAAAGACCAAAGAGTAATTACATTTAATTTAAAGCATAAATATTCTGTCTGTTTATAAAAGCTGTGTCTAATTTTTTCACTGTTTCTTCTCAACTCTCTCCTATTTTGGTATTCTCTCTTGCTACATGTTGATGAACATTTTTCTATGATAGGATTTGACTAGATTCCCAATGTTTTTGGAGAAATTCTGTCCTGACTATCAGCAATGACTGTTCAAACAGGTTCATTTTTATCCATCTAAAAACTTTCTCCTGATCTAATTCCACCTGTTCTGAAGAATCTTAACAAATCTTCCAGCTTTCTTTAATATGGGGGCTGTTCCCAAACCTACTCACTCTGTACTGTCCCATGAAAACTCAAAGGATACCCATCTCTATTCTCATTCTCCCCACTAGTGTTTTAGATTATAAACTGAAAACAATTAAAGTCTCTAGTGGCTGAGATGCAAACAGAAATAAATCCTATTGCTTTGAGTTGTGAACACTTTGCAGCCATGTTACTATAAAAGCAAAAATCTGGAAGAATATTTTAAAATACTTGTCCGTGTTAATGCAATACCAATGTTTCCAGTTTGGACAAAAGTCAGCTGGCTTTTCGGAATGTTTTATGACTCAAACAAACATAAAGGAAAATAACATCCTTGCCACTAGAGAGAGCTCTCACACTAAAATAATAGAACATTGATTTGCTCTCCTTTCTTTCAGAGTTGAAGCAAAAATGTAAGAGAGAAAAAACTGTACCATCTGGACTCATGATGGGAAGATATGACCTGACAAAAAGAAGAGTCCAGAGGCTGGTTCCAGCTGGACATGGTGAGAGGGGAACATGTTGTCTTCATTCCTCACTGTGGCAGATTCTGACTGGATCCCATGAAAGGGAACAAGAAATGTCTGAAAGAAAATAGGTTTATTTTTCCACTTTTGGCAGAGAAAATTTGAGTTGATGGGACATATGGTAGTTGCTCCTGTCTTTTCATTCTATACAGGCAAAGCCAAACAGAGTAAGAATGGTGGTGTGTTTTGCCATTTTCAGAAGGGGTCAAAATCCACCCCCAGAGACAAACCATGAAGAACTGTCACCATTATTCAAAGATGTCCATGTTTCTAAAAGCATGGAGGAAAAGACTGTAATAGGCTTTTTATCTTAGCAGCCATGAATGAAAATCAGTGCTACAGAATACCAGAAACAGAATTGGTATCTGCAGTAGAGCAGGCTGTAACAGGAAATTTCAGGTCAAGATGATGAAAGAGTTCAAGTTAAGAGAAAGGACATTTTTGAGCATCGTTTTGAGTACTTTAGTAAGCCTATATTCAAGAATGACATAGGCTTTTGAGGAAACTGACACAGGAAATTTTGGGTGGTGTTTCTTGTTATTTAGAGCAGCGTTTAAATTTCAATGAAAGTGTTCTGCATTTGATTAAGCTGCTAGAAGGGAACATTTCTAGTAAACATTTTCAAACTAAGGAAGAGAATATGTTTGGGGAAAGTATGGAAAACTTAGAGTCCAACGTGCCCTGCTTCTTTACTTTCCTATCCTCCATAAACAAAATATGAACCTGAAATATTTAAAGGCTTGCATTTCCTGATTTTGTGATTAAGGCTCTATTCTACCTGCTAGAAAATGGAAATGAAGTAAGTTCTATCATGTCATTCAGGTCTAATGTTATTAATTACTTGAGAATTTATATTAATTTTGGCCCTTTTAAATTAAACATGTAATTTCAATAAGCTTCTGAAAGACGAGATACCTCATATTCCCAGGGGATCAAAGAGGACTCACGGTTTTCTGTCAAATCCTGAGATTTCTTTACAAAAGCAGATGTTCCAACAGAGAGATGAAATATTTTTTTTCATAAAAGATGTAGTTACTGGCATGAAAGACAGGCAAAGGAGTGTTGTTATAATCATTTATCTAAGAAGTTTCTTAATTTGGCATTTGTGTGAATCGAAACCCTTTTGAAATGACTTGTGAATTCAGTCATCTGTGTGACCAGAGACAACTTCGTAATTGTGTGCAAGGCTGGCTTCCTAATTACTCTGAGCTCTAAGGCAATTAAAATTATATAGTTTTCCCCTCCATCAACTTTCCTGTCTGAGAAAAACTTCCTTTGTTTTTTACCTCAAACTCTCAATACTCCTTAAGATACAGCAGTAGCCTAAAATAAGTTTGGACTGAGAAAATGGGAATTTTCACATTCTTTCAATGTCCCTTTTTCTCCCAGTTTACAGGAAGGTATTTGCCTACTTGCCATTTTCTTCCACTCTCTTCTACCTTCCTTTTGCTTGGATTCTGCTTCCAAATTCAGCATTATGTTACAATATGAGTTTTGTGTAAATGAATAGTTAATGTTATAGAAGGAAACAGGAGGTAACTGGACAGGTAACATGAGATGCCTATAAATATTCCAGGGTATTCTTAGTTGACCCTACTTCTGAACAAATCCTCCTCTCATCAGTTCAATTAAGCTAATAAGAGTTGAAATATTTATTTTCTACATCTACCAACAGAATTGTTACTATTCTACTGAGAAATAACCTCTTACCTCAGGCTTCAGTAAAGTCACTCAAGGACAGACGTTCCTTTTCACAATCAATTTAATTCAAGTCATTAACTAAGAAGCCCAAAGAAGTTTATAGACCTTAAAAATACAAATAACGGAGTGTGCTATGTCTTTAATTAGTAACACTCCAGATTTGAAATGATGACCGAGAGGTATATAACTCCATAGCCCATTACCAATCCCCTGAGCCACTCCAATCTGTCAGAGACCTTGTCCCCGCCTTACACTTTTAAGTAAGGTTAAGAAAACCTAGGGACAAAGTGGGTATTTTCCTTTTCTTTTTTTCTTTTTGTCATAATTTTCAGTTTCCTTTCAAAATGCTTTAAAAAACTCCATAGTTTTTGGCAAAATACAAAATGTTTGAAAATTTGCTAATATTTAAGAAAATGTGGCTATCAATCCTTTTACAGAAATCTAAAAATTTTTTTGGAAAATGTATTTGATAAATCTTATTAAAGGTGAAAATTTTATATTTTAATTTTCTTCCTTTTTTGTGTGTGTGAAACTAAGCATAAAACAAATTCCACCTTTTAGCATGAGGTTAGTCATTTATTACTGTAGTGTTACCATAGTCAACATCATCTCTGGTCTCAGGAAACCTTGCGAATATTTGTCTCCAGTTCATAAATTTGGGGGATATGAAACCACAAATTCAAATTTCCTTTGGAGAAGGAAGATACCTAACACTAAGTGGTAAAAAAACCTCCAAAAAGCATTACTGTTCTTATGCCCTTAAAAACATAATCAAATTTTAACTTTAATCAAGTTTTGAGCATTACAGTACACTTAAAAGATTAGTTCCTAGTGCACAGAAATCCTGGAAATTAACACTTACTTCTGTTTTGAAGATAACCATCTCAGGATTTTGTGAAATAAATAATTCAAATATATAGTCAATACATTTTTTTCAGCTTTAAAGGTTTGAACAGGTACAATATATTGCAGTCCATGCTTTATGTATACTCTTTTCCTTCCTTTTTTCTGGGGGATAATATTCAAAAATTTCTACATTACTGTGCACATTGTGAGTACTCACACACATTCAATGATGCTAGGATGATATAATTACTCTATTTATTAAATTTAATGAGTTTTTTTCTGTCTAGCAAGAATGTTAATAGCAGTGTCTTTCCTGAAGCCAGCAGGTACATGAAGTGGACTCTAACCTCTGTGAGAATTTTCAAACACCACTTCAAATTTCAACTCATAAGAGCAAGGGAGAGGCTCATAACTCCAGAATGGATATGGACTTCAGAAAGGTAATTCTTTGTCTCCTCCTGCCCTTCAGAGGAAGAATTTCATTCCCTGGGAGGATGCTTGGAGGTCAAATATTCTGTTGTTCCCACTTCAGTCCAAAATCACACAATAGGGGATAAGAGTAACACCAGTAGTGAGATATAGTTAGCTCATGAACAGATACTGGTACTTCAAACCTAGAAATTGCCTTCGTTCATTTTTTGTTAGTATGCTAGCTCAGAAAACCATATTATTGTTGCCATTACTACTGCTGCTGAGTTCCTCGGGCTTAGTTCTTGAGATTTATGATTTTTCAACATATTTACACATTAGGTAAAGATGTAGTTCTAAATAACAGAATGTAGAAAGACAAGAGGATGGGGCCAGCCCTTGCAGCGGTGCCCAATGACAGGATAAGGGACAATGGGCACAAACAGAAAGACAGGAAGTTCTATCTGAATATGAGGAAAAACCACTTTGGTAGAGCACTGGAGGAGGCAGCCCAGAGAGGATGTGGAGTCTCCTTCTCAGGATATTCAAAACCAGTGACCAGTGCAACCTGCTTTAGTGGAGAGGTTCAACAAGATGATCTTCAGAGATCCTTTCTGACTCCAACCATTTTGTGATTCTCTGACAAACAACAGATGTTCCAGGTTTCTCCATGAATGCTTTCTCTAGACACTATGGAGACAAATGCCCTTGGCCAGCGGAAGCAGCTGCTTGAAGGCAGAATGCAATTTCAGCTCTTTAAACAGTGAAATGGCAATAACACAGGTTTCTGTTCCCTCTACCCCACGGTCTGTTCTTCCTTCTGTAACTGCTTTTAGATTTTAGACCTGACTCTTGTCTCATCTTTGACAGCTTGCCAGGCAGGGTGCTTTACCATATATTTTTACATTCCTTATGCTACAGTTTACTTATTCTGTGTAGAGTGGATTATTTTTTCTTTTTTTCCACAAATGTCCATTATCTGTATGGCACTGACAAAGCCAGACAAAGGATGGTCTTTAGCAGCAAAGTAAGATTCAGGGTACCTCAACACAATGATCAAAAAAATCTGTCTGAATTATGCAAATCTGTTTAATTACAGCTTTTTTCCATGGAGCCTTTATGCCAGAAAGATAGTCTCAGCAACCTCAAAACTGAATAATTTGCAAACATTTTAGAATCTGCTAAAATAAAAGGGTTTGTCTGTTTCAGGACCCATTCTGATTGATAATTTCTGTCAAATGGATATTGACATTATAATTGAATGGTTGCAAACCTGAAAGTAAAAGTGGCATTATATACCCTTTGAACATGAAGTGAAAAGAACTGTACCTTATTATCACCAGGTATCTTGTTTAATCAATGTTATTCTTACTCCAAATTTTTATGGACAAGATACATAGTTGCTAAATTGGATACTACAACCAGATACCTGCTCAGGGCTGGGAAACAGATAGGGAGAAGGAATTGAGACCATCTCCCTGGAGAAAGCTCTTGTGTTATATTGCCATATGTGCATTTGAAAGATACTGAAGTTTCTCTGGAGATATGTAGAAAAAATTTACAGTTCTCTTAAATTAAGTAACTGGATGAATCCCATTGGATCATATCAATAAAGTGATCAGATTCTGCCTCTGAGCAATATAATTTTTTACTGGATACAACACTGTATCATCAAAACTCTAGAAGATTACTTCATCCAGACAATATGATGCTTGCAAATATTCTGAAGTTCTGAAAGAACCAAACTGTCAACTCATCCTCCAGCATCACCTCCCCATCTTACATATCTTAGCAAAATGGACTGCAACTGCAGATTCCACTGCTCTAGAGCACCATGATAAAAAAGAGTTTGTGGACTAGAGGTACTCCACTGGACAAAAATGTTGACATAATGGAATGTTTATGCTATTCACATGTTCAGCTACACCACCAGCTAATTTTCCACATGCATCAGGAGAATTCTGAGAAAACAGAATAGCAAAAATCAGCTGAAACATCAGAAAAAGATTTGGACATAAAAAATATAGAAATATCACATTGATATTACCTTTATGTGTGACAAGAGAATTAATATATCTTGCCCTGGACCACAACTTCATTTTGCAGGGTATTTCATAAAGAAAAAACTAAAAAAAAAGAGCTCATTAGATTTTTAACTTTTTAGGCATTAATCAATGAGAAAGCAAATTACTGGAAGTCAACAAAGAAACCCTGAGATAGCATTAGCCTGAATAGTCCTGACAGGTAAATCGTCCTTATTAATAGATAACCTCTCCAATTCGTTCAGTTTTAAATTAAAATTTCTATTGAACAAGAATTTGTTGTCCAAGTAGATTTTCAGGTAGCTCATTGTCAGACATACATTGAAACTTCAAGTAAAATAAATGCTTAAAATTAAAAAGCATTTTAAGGCAGTGTTTGCTTATCCTATGTTTGTTTAAAAGTCCTGAAAAAAATTCTATCTTTATTTTTACTACTGATTTTGCCTCTCTTCTAAATTAACTTCAAATCCTTTGCTCATATTGAATCAAAGTGACTTCAAACAGAAGTCCATTTATTGAATATTTTATTAGGTCTTTCATTATGTATGCTTGTTAAGATCTTAATAGAGATGTTAAGTAATGGAATTTTACAAGTTCCTAAAATTTCATAAATCTCCATAAATTTTCTTTTTATGAGAAACCTGCTTTCATAGTGTCTGATTTTTTATTCATACGCAACAAAAATGTTAATATACTGTAATTAAGCTAATATGATTTATCTTTTCACTCATTATATAAGTTAATTTTTGTTCTAAAGAAATCCTGTTTTCGAATTCTCTCCAGCAATGTAGAATTAAAGTAATTATGGTTTGGCACAGGAAATTAGTCATAAAGGGCCATGATTTCTAAACTAAATGGAAGTTTTCACAGGCTGGTTTAGCCATATACTTTAGAAAAAGGGAGAATATAAAGGAAATAATTTGCAGTGCAAATTATTCTTAGTGAAAGAACTCACCTTTTGAGTACAAATTCTTCAGATGATAAGCAGTCTATTAACAGGTCGAGAAGTTTGAATTTTTTTAATCTATTTTATATTTTTCCTTGCTAAGTGAGATCATTAACATCTCTGGGTTTTTTTTGGTTGGTGGTTTGTTTGTTTGGTTGGTTTTTTGTGTGTTTGTTTTCTTTGTTTGTTTGGGGTTTTTGTTTTGTTCTATTTTGTTTTAAATTTAGAAACTGTGAAGATCACACCAGTGTAGGTGTCATAGTTTCCTTCCCAAATCTGACTGATGGAAGAATATTGACAGCTTCACAAGTGTGGATGTACCCACTGAAGCTCGTGGAAGTTCTTGCACATAAATTTACTAAACCAATGACTGTATGACAGATTTTATTGTGCTGCTAATGCAATATTTGCAGCCTCCATGACTCATACCATCATTCACTGAGATCTTTGAGGCTTCTGCATTGAAGTAAAGAGATCTTATCAGTGTAACACTGGGCCTGGTGTTGATAAAGTGGGTACTGATGAGAATGAAATAACCACAGCAAAGGATGAGTCTGACAACAAAAAATATAAGGCTACCTCTATCAACTTGATATTAAGTGCAACGAAATGAACTCTCCTTTGCCTAGAAAAAGCTGGCAGCAGAGCCCTAACTAGGAAAGTTAAAACACTGATAGAGGTCAGAGGATGAACATGATACAGTTAATCCACAGCCAGGAAGAAGAGAACAAAAGGAACGGGACTTGTTATTGCTTATAACATATTACCAGGTAGTGCACTCAAGAGCTTAATAAACTACAATCATTGTCATCTACATCTGCAAAACCCTCTGAAATCTGCAAAATAAGTTATAGTTACAGAATACACAGGAGTGCTGGTTAGGACTGCTCTAAAGGAAAACAGGACTGTTTATGAAATCTACTTTGACTAATAAATTAAATAAAATACTAAGGGAAGAAAAGGAAGTAGACTCCTTTTTTCTTGAGCATTTAAAAACATATTTCAAACTAGAAATCAAGAGAAAACTAAAAATATCAAATTGATGATGGTTTTTTGTTGTTCAATCGAATGCTTCATGAGAGTTAATACATGATTTTTTATATGAGAAGCTTACCACGAGGTGTCAGAGAATGTAATTTTTATACATCTTCACATATGTATCTGTGCTTGAATAAAATGCCCTAGTGAAGAATACAGACATCATCTTCTGTAAGATCACCAGTCCATGACAGCAATTATGCAATGAGGTTTCCCCTTGAACTTTTTTCCTCTATTATATTTTCATTACTACATTCAGTGTAGGAGTTAGGCTGGACAATTTTCTTGCTGCCATGATGGATGATTATGACATGTTATGAATAAGAGGTGATTAACTATAAACTATGTGTTGTCCATCAATGCAGTTATTATGGAGGCTTTGTTATTAATATATTTTTAATTTCTCAGTTCACGGATGAAAGGATCAGCCTACATTAATAGTGCTACATAAAGGGATAATTTAGTAAGATACCTGGTGCCCTAATCCTGATTCAGATAAACTTCCCATTAAAATATGTGGAAATGGCACTGTGACTAAACATTTAGTTCATTCTTAGGGACAATCTTGTCCTATTCAACACAATCAGAAGTTAAATTCAGAATATTTATTCATATTAAATTTTAACCTTCTGTTTAAGCAATATGTTGAAAATATGGTGTACAGATAATTTTCTTCTTGTTAAGAGGAGCATAATTTATTTGGTTCTCTACATTTCTGTGGCATCCTTTAGCAACAAAAAGAAGTGGGTGAAGAGAGCACCCTAACCAACAACAGACAGAAACTTGACTTGCCTCTGTGTCTGCTTGCCTGCTTATGCAATGGAATCTATTAAAAATCATCATTTATAAAAATCCTCAGTGACTTACTTAAAACATTTTTGGTAGGGTTTTTTTTGGTGTGTGATAAATGATAAATTCTTTTCCACCTTTTTTCTCTTGTGGTTTAGACATATTAAGGAGTCAGCTACATATTCCTGCTTTTTCCCATTACCACTTTGCTTTTTTCCCCTTCTTGAGTAACCACAGTGAATTGTGTTGCACAGGATATGGGACAAAAAATTTAGTAATACAAATAAATGGCAGAAAAAGTTTCATTAATTTTGTTATCCAAATCGATATTTTTATTATATTTTATAGTCTCTATTTTTGGTTTTATATTGTGCACTTAATGCACTTTGACTACAGATATTTCAGAACGTGATAAAATGCTGAGAAGAGGCAGGATTTAAGGGAAATTTATAGTAAAACAAATGTGATGTGGTCAGAACATAGATTTTCTTTCCCTGGTAGACAATTCAGTGCAGAGCCAAGACTTTAAAAGAAAGAGGTTTTCTAGTTTGAGGAGAAAAGGAAGAGAAAGGACATGTGAAGGATATCTTCAGCTTCAGTGAGCTATGGGAGGGGAAGGAATAGTACAAGGATGATTAAAAAAAATCCTTTCAAGTAAATGAATGTATTGCAATAGCTAATTTTATTCCATGGAAAAAATTTGGTGACAATGTTATTCATACAGGGTTTCAGACAAACTATGGCACCTCAGTGAGCCTGAAGGAGCCTGCAGGGGGACAGCAGAGCAACCTTGGTGACCTTCCTTCTTATCAACTAACTCTGATGGAAGTCTCCCAACCCATGTAAGTAACAGATGCAGCTCCTTCATTTTCCATCTTGGATTTAAGGAAGATGTAAAGCAGAAAAATTTAACATTAGATATAGCTGAACTCAGAGATAAAGAAATAGCTGGTTTATCCATTGACATGAAATTTTCTTCACATACTATTGAAGTAAATGCTAGAGAGAGAAAGCACTGTGTCATTAGCCTAAAGTGAACAGGTTTTTGTTTGCCTAGGAATGGGGTATGTTTTCCATGATGCTCCTTGTCAGTTGCAAATTTATTCCTAACTTTTATAATGCCTGTCTCTACTTTTTGCATAATATTATTCATTCCACTTAAAATGAAAAATAAAATGCAGAAATGGTGATTACAAAAGAAAAATAATTTGATTGAACTGTTTTATTTCTCTCAAAGAAAATGTTTTCAAGCTATTACTGCACTTGGAAGACTAAAAGGAGAAGCAAACCTGGAGAAGCAGTCAGTGAGCATAGGTAAGAGATCTAGAACTCACAGAAGCTGGTTATTGTCTTACCAATAATTTTATTGAACTCAGAGTCAAATCACTAAAATAACAGCACAATAAAAAATAATATGCAAGAATTTAAGCATGTAACATGCATTATCCATTTACAGAGTTGCTTTATCATCACAGTACACCAATGAAATGACTCCTCAGTGCAGATAATTTCAACCAATTTAAATATAAAACATTAATGAAGTCACATGTGAGGGGCCAAACAGAGATGCTAAACAAATCTGGAAATCACAAATAGACTCTACTCAGTCAAGTCTCAATCAATTTTTGGTTAATGATATATTAAGTAGGGGTAATTATTCAAGTTAGGGGTTTCTTTGTACAAATTACGGGTAATAAGCTTAATGTAGATATGACATAGTTCCTTAATTCTAGTCATTAAGGAAAGTAGATTTAACTCCATTAAGTAACCTCACTTAAATATGACAATAGATAACCATGGTCATTAAACTAATGACATCTGTCATCAACATTGATGTCACCATTGTGCCATGCATGCTTCCAGAATAAAGACTCAGTCAGTATTTCTGTTATAAAATGATTCAGGGGGTTGTAGCCTGGCTATTTTAAGTAATGGTGGATAAAAAAAAAATTTAGTCCACCCAAGATAGAAGCTATTGAACAAGGTCTGTACCAGTAATGTCCATGGGAAAGAGTCTACAGTTTATGTGCATGTGGCAGAGCAGGATGAATTTTGATAATGTGAACTGTGAAATGGCCTTTAACACATATATGACTACATTAGTCTGTGCTTTAGAAAAACTGTCAGCACAGAACTCCTCAAAAATCCTTATAGAGATGAAACCTGCACTGTTTAAAGGCTCTCTCTTCTATTCTGAGTTCCTAGTCATCTTCAATAAGAGGGTTCCAGTATATATTCCCAGTATGAAATATTTGCTCCTTATACCTACAGACAAGCACAGATCAAGCACTTACACATTTCTAAACAGCAGCTAATAGCTTTTGGTGGAAATATGAGTGATGTCTAATAAGTTTGCAAACAGCAAGTAGCTCACTTAGAGATATCCTCAGGGTATCTCATGCTGTCTATACATTCAGATTTACAGAATAACCTGCTGTTCTGTAGCTGAAGTTATTAGCTCAGCACTGAAGAAATGCTGAATTTCTTAGTATAAAATTCATTCTTTACTATTTTTGCACACACACTCCCTGTATGTTTTTTTTACTGCTTCCTCAGTGCTTATTTCTTATCTGGTAGGAAAAATATAAGTCAGTGACTATCCCTATCAGTCTTATAGAACTGGCTAGGGTACAGTGAAAATGATGCTAAAAACAGAGATGAATTATGTTTTAAAGCCAGTAGAAGTGATATCTCTTGAAACCTATTGTTCTGCAGTACAGGTTGGCATCTTCTGAATGAGGCTTGAGAGCAGAACACATCCTCTCTGGTCTCCCTGATGCCTTGTAGAGACCCCTTTTCCAGAACCTCTATCTAACCCCTAAGCTTGTTCTGTCACTGCAGCAGCTTTTCTCAGCATTTGTGCAGGAGATGGGACTCGGCAACTCCATGTGTGCAGGGCAGACCTGTTCTAGGGGAAAGCAGCTTGCTTGCTTGCCTGCTCTTCTGCAGGAATTAGACAAAAAGGTTCTCTTTTTTTCTCTTTATATTCAGCACTGGACTTAAGTTTTCTGATTTTTAGTTTTGTTCCTTTGAATTATTAAATAAAGGAAAAGCACACACACTGTTAGAAACACTACTGGGACATACCAACTATGGCCTTCCCTTTTTGTATTTCCTTTTGCCCTTGCTCAGGAATTCTACAAATTATCTTCCTCTCTCCCCATAGGCAGCTCACTCCATAGAGTGCAGCCTTTCTTCTACAGGCAGGGCCAGTGGGATCAGCCAGGCTCAAAGTCATGAGCTAAATAAAGTATCAGTGCTTTTCACCAAAGGAGGAAGAGGGGAAATTGATACAGCCTTTGGGGTGCAGTAACTGCTGAACAGAACTCTATGAAGAGACTGCTTTGCTTAAGATCCCTGGGCAATTCATGCTGTTTTCTGGTGAGCAAGTAGGTAATAATTTATAATGCAATAAGAAAGTACTGTATGTTCTTTAAGCTCCCTTGCAAATAACAAGTGGGAAACTGCTGGAATAAAACTGATATTGTTAAGAAAACAAACAAAAAAACCTAGAAAACATTATAAAATATTGTAAAAATCAATTATACTGGATAAATATGAAAATCACAGAACCATTTATCTGTTAGAACAATTAGAGTGTTTTAAGAAAAAGAAAAATCATTGTTTCAACGTGGTCAAAGCCCTGTTTTTATTTTCTTACCTGCTAGGCACAAGAGCCAAACTTCATGCTAAATGGAAATGGAAACTTACCAAAGTGTTTTCACTTTGAGTTTCTAATACAAGATGTGGAGTAAGCAAAAGAAAGGAATGCTTTATTGATAAAAATCAATACATGTACGAAAGTAAACATAAGCAAAACACATCCAAGTGGACAAGTGAAAATAATTGTAGCTCTAGACTGCTGGAGAGGCTACTGTTCATTTCTACAGACAGGACCCTGTAGTACACGAGGTACCACAAACAGCTTTTCAGATGATGATTTCTTCAAAGGTAAAATCAAATGTCAAAACTTCTGCTAATCTACCTCAGTCTGTGAAATCACATGTCATAAAATGAAGACCTAATTATAGTGTTTTCTACTGAAAGTTTGACAGCTAACATACAATAGAGTTAAATATCCAAAAGGAAGTCTTTATTTTACAAGTGCAGATGAAAATTTAATGGGAGTTTGCATCCTAATTCACTGCTACTCTGGATAATGGAGCAGATGTCTTCAACACATCTCTAAGTCAGTCAAATATGCCTGCAAACTTCAGTGTGGTGTGTGCAGCCCATTAGCACTGCAACCATACCAACAGGGCACAGCAAAAAGACTGCAGCACCATCCCAAATGGCATTGTTGATTAAAGCTCTCCTAGATCCCATAAACAACATCTTGGTGCTCTCTGAAACATGATTTCTTAAGTGTTTTGCATATGTAATCAGTAATTCTATTTTAGATATAATTGGACTCCTCAAGAGACCCAGGGGATAACTGGATAAAAAACCCTCTTCACATAATTTTCTAGGTGTTGAAATCATTCATGTGGAAGGTTTGAAAGAAGGGGATGGAAACTTGCTCTTCCACTTGGTGTCTTTCCTCTCAGTGGCCTTCAAAGCTGTCAAAATAGTAAAGATAATATGAGATTTAACAGAGGAAGTGAGGTCTTTCTGCCACCAACTCATCACATGTAGGGCAGTAACCACATACCACAGAAAAATATCTATAAACCTCAGGTTCATATCTGAGAAAGCCCAGTAAATAAGTGGCTCTCCTACAGGCTAATAGGATATTAGGGTGACCTCAACTGGCTCATCTTTGGAGAAAGACACCAAGTGTATTTTAGGTTGTTGAATTTACATGGCATGTAGCCATTTTGAGCTGTCTTTATTCTGCAGCTTTCCCCCAAAGAATTTATCACCATGCTCAACAACCACATCCTTTAAACATTTTGCACAGTCAAGTTTACAAGGTGAACTATGTTTCCACACAATGAGTTTTTTAACTTCTGATGATAAATCTTATGGACAAGGTGAGGGAATGGTCAAAGTAACTAGCTTAAGTTAATTTACACATGAGAATTTTTAATAGGGATACTAGATATGGGTTTTATAGATTATAAACCTTATGCAAAGGGAAATCAACCTTGTTATATATAAAGAAATATGGATTTTGAAGGGTTTTTTTTGTTGTTATTTATGCTGGTTTAGGTCAGATGCCATTTACTCTTGTCTTTCTTAGAGAATATATCAGCATAGGAATAAGAAGTGTGAGTCAAAACAAAAGAGGCTTTACAAGAACAGAACACATGAAATCTGAGAAATCAGGAATGATATGTACAATAGGTGTAAAAGGGTACTGTTACTATAAGTAGGAAGCTTCAGAAATATGTTTAAGGAGGTACATTGTAAATATTATTTTAAATGTGCTTGGATAAAAAATATCGTCTTCTATATTTTTAGAACTTTGTAGAAGAAAAGCAAATAAACAGGGTTTTAAAAGCATATTGTACAGCAGTGACTCATGGGAAGGTGGACAAATCACTGTAGTATAAAATAAATGCCAGAAGTATGAGATAAACTATTCAGATAGGTGACAAATCCATGTTTCATAGCTGGTAAGACAGAGCTGGAATGCTAATTGAGCAGGAAAGATAGTATTTTAAAAACTGGTAGATTTACCCAGTGACTGGATGTGAAAAACAGAGATAGAATTTGCAATTGCTGCCAGCTTGGATGACTGGAGGGAAAAACATTCAGTTTTTTGAGAAAGATCTAGAGGTAAAGAGGACAAAAAAAGGGAAAAGTGACTTTGGAAAAAAATTGTTTGATGAATGGTATAAATATTTGATTTTTGAGTGACATTGGAAAACTCCTTTCTAAAGAACAGAAAAAGTGCAATGGACTGACAGCTAGAACTTACTACTTTTTCTTCTCATTTGAGATTAAAATGAAAATCTGTCAGACTAAAGATTTTTTTAATCTCTTCATAAGACAGACTGAAACTTTTCTAATCATATTCTGCAATAAAACAAAATCTATTTTAACAGATGTTTCAGAGGAAAAGAGATTACTAAGCAAATATCAGGTCAAATTAAATTATGCATAATGCCATATGAATGTGGGAAAATGTTACTCTTTTTCTTTTTAGTTCTACTTACATTCTCAGAAAACCATTTTTTTGCTTTTGTCTCAGTCTTGAAGTAATTCTGAGGACCCCTTATCTGGCCCAAGGGTTCTGAGCTCTATGTTCTGTGTTGTGACAGTAGCAGAATTTATTGCTGTAAAGGATGGGGAATCAGAGCTACTGGGGGCAGAGGGGTTTTAGGACACCAAAAAGAGCTGGGACATAGGGCTGGGAGGACAGAGGGGTTTCAGGATAAGTGATTCAAGGAGCCTGGATGTAAAAGGAACAAGAGAAAACAAGGTCAGTGAGAAGAAGGGACTTGGGCATTATGTTCAGGGTTATGGGATGTTTGGGTGTCTCTGAGTCCCAACAGATCTCAAATTATGCTCTATACGATTTCTTATGCTTTTCACCTGCTCTCTCTGAAATTCTCACTTCCCAGTTCTCCCATCACAGCAAAGCCAGACTTTTCCCAAAAAAGCCTCACAGCTGCTGGCTTTGCACATTTCTAAGGCAGAGAAATCATGAGTGTGGCCAAAGTGACTTCTGAAAATACTTAAGTTCTCCAGAATGCATCCCTAGGGGGATTTCTTTCACATTGAAAGATTTAGGATTAGGGTTTAAAATGAATCAATTAATGATTCATTTAAATTATTTTAAATCATTAATCCATTTCAGCAGGTTTTACCAATTTCAGGAAAAGTAATGGTCCCTTATAGTTAAAGGTAAGTGTTATTTGTGATTTTTTCCCTAACCACATGGGTTTCCTTGCTAATGACCGATTGCAGAAGGGAAGAACATGAGAATCCCTGTGCAAAATGCAGTTTTATCTCATTATTATCTCATGCCCTACTTTGCACTGAAGTAATTAAATATGAGCAAGACTGTGAAGCACTTTTAATGTAGTATAAAGATGAAATATTATTTTGTAATAACTTGAGTTAAAGTTTGCTAACTTTACTCACACATCTGAAAGGTGCTTCAACTCACAAAATAAACAGTAAATATATACCTGTGGCATTTTAACATTATTTACTTACACTGCAAGTATTTGAAAATGCAGATTGTATATGGTGTGAAATGCTGACATCTCGTTCTGTCCTGTGCTTCTACACCTGATATGATGGCAGACCCAGACTGGCTTGACAGAAAAATGCCACATCACAGGTCATGTGTGAAAATGGTAACTGGGACAAGAAAACACTAGAAAGATAAAATCCAAATTCCAACTTATTTTAAAATACATGTAGATTTGATCTGTTTTTTATCTGAAACTACTAGCACTATTAAATTGACAATATGGGGTATAAGTTAATAGTAAGAGGAATAGCAGAAAGCTAAAAACAAATCTAATATTACTGTCTTTCTGGCTGACACAAGCAGATTTTTTCTTGCTATTTTCTTATAATTCTGTTTCTACTTCTCCCTAGAACACAAAAATCAGGAAAGGCATAAAAAGTCTATTTCATTGTTCCTGCTGTGTAAGCTGTGTAGGGTCTATCCAGCCCGACAGCCTCTTCTTTCCTGCCAATATTTATTCCCTTTTATTTAAGGTTCTGAAATTACTTCCCGAATCAACACTGGATGAATTTTCTTCATTTTCTTCTTTCTCTGTGTAGAGATAAAATCTGTTTGCAAGAGATTTTTGGGTGACCCATGAGCCACACCATTGCTTACAGTGGGAAACTCTAAGTATTTTCACTGTTCGCATTATATTTGAAAATTATAAAACCCCACCAAACACAAACATTTAAATAACACATTTTTTGTTTCCAATTCCATTGAAGTCTGAGATTGCCTCTGAACACAGAGCTCCCAATAAAAGAAAAGACCTGCCAGAAGAAAACTGGCATTTTTAACACCAATTTTGGAGGTTTTTTTTTATTTTCTACAGTGTACTTGGGCAGATTTAAATAACACCACTGGTATTTGTACCTGGATGTTCTTAGACCTACAGTTTTGCTGAGCCTAAACTCAGACTTGCCTTGACTTTATCCTAGATATTTGTGTTTAGATACTTGCTTTATGTATCTGTTCAGTAAAAAAATGCCTTTTCAAAGGATTACTCAGCTTCTCAGATTTCTCATTTGTGCATTTCATGGAGCTACTCAATGATTCTCTAAGTCCAGCAAATGATAAAAAAAGGCCATTTCATGGTTCTTACTGCAACAGTATGAGCTTCCCATTTATTAAAAAAGGGGACCAAATTAGTTCCCAGATACAGTGGGGAAAAGTTCATTAATAGGTGAGATGCCTAAGCGTTTTTGGACAAAAACTGCCTTGGTGATGAGTCAAAACCAGTAGTGTATCTTTGTGTTGTTATTTTGGCTATGTGTATTTTACATATAAATATTCCCAAAATTTGGAATTATTCACAGTAAGAAGTTGCTTTTCTAGGATGAAAATTAATGAGTAGGATCTTTTCTTAAAGATCTTTAACAATGCCTGAACAATCACTTTACATTCAGACTCAGTGATATAGGTTCAAGGAGGGGTTTAGGTGATTAAATTCCAGTACTGAGATTAAGAAAAAATTTGTCAAATTCCAACCTCCTTCATAGATTTATAATGTGACATTGGACATGTTACTTCACCACTCTTCTTAATCTACAATAGAGGATACAATTCTTTGCTTTTTCATCATCCTAAAAATAAATCCTTTGAACAAAGTGAGGAATAAGGATCTATTCCCTAATCTTCCATCTAAGCTAAATGTCCTGATGAAGCACAGTTGTAGAGGTAAAAACATTATTAAATATCAGTTCTATATATATATCATAAAATGATTTGGGGCAATATTTCAGTAGTTTTACTCCCTTTGCTTCACATGATTCACTCCTCTTTTTAGTCTTGTTCAATAAGACCAGGAGAATGTGTATATTTTAGTTTTTAAGGATGGGGAACAAATTATAAAGGTTTCTGCCAAAAAAAAAAAAAAGATGAAGGCATCACCATTAGATGAAAACACAGATCAAAAGACATCAATCTTCCATTCCCCCTGAATAACTGCAGCTGCAAAATGGCTTAAATATGGAAATTTCTTCCTAGCTGAATTAACTGGGCTTTTTGAACATATAGTTAATACCTAGAAATCTTAATTAATAGTTGGAAAGTATGGCATATAGTAGGCAGTATTTTCTTAAAGAACATGCTTGCTTTCCTCTCATATCTGCTCTGTCCCTTGGCTCCCTGAGAACCTTGACCATGATGTGGGGAGCACAGTGTGTGTCCACCTTACAAGGAGATGATGAGAGTGCTGTTGTCACCCTTAAGTGACTACCAGCTGCTGCTATCAAATCAAAAATGGCTGGAAAAATTGAAGGGGACATAAGAAAGTAATCCCTTCAAATTGCCACAATATTTACTGGAAAGAGAGGCTTTCAGGGGAAATCAAGCATGTAATCCTGTAAACCCTCTGCCCAGTCATAGCATGAGCACACAGGGGCACCTATTGAAATATGGTAATGATCACAGTTCTGCAGCTCAGGAAACAAATTAAAATAATGAAAACTTTTTAAAAGCAGGGAGACATTCACTATTCAAGTCTTTTGCATGAACTCAGAACAATTGTTACCATCCATAATTAAAAGCACCAAGCTCTATATTTTTGGATTTTATGTAAATTTGTTTAGAACTGAGATGGCAAAAATCTCCCACCCAACAAACACACATTTATAGAAATAGTCACAGCATTACCATGCTGCATAATATAAAAAACATCCATTTTATGGCTGCACAATTTCCTCCTCATAATACTGTGTGCCAGCAGTAAAAAATATGAAAGCAGATCGATTTAAAGTTCAAGTTAAGTTGCATGAGTTTCCCATGGTGAAGCAATTATTCCCTCAGAGGCTCTCATTTTCTTTATCACACCATGAATTCCTCAGGAAACGAATGTGCAGTTTCTACCATGTGGATACTTGTATTGCAACAAAAAACCTCAGAAACAGTATTTAAAGATAGACATTTTTCTCTCTGTAGAGGCTTCCTAAATTTGAAGTTTGACCTCTCTACAGTCAAAAGCATTTACTCTTGGCAAAATCATGTTCCTATTAATCTAATCTAAGCCATTCATTTCCCTTTAAACTCAGAACTTATTTATTTCTCAATAATATAGGTTAAACTTTTCAGTAAAAGCCTGGGGTGAATATAATAACACTACATATATTGGGGCGCACTGAAGTGATATCACCAATATTTTATATATCCAAGAGCTGGAAATTGACATAATTCCTGAACCTTTGTATTATTCTCTGCCATATCCCTCTGAAATGCATGAGAAACATTGATTGTAACCTGTCAACAGGCTCAAAATCAAACTTCTCCCTTGCAGCACTCAGCTCTTTGGACCTTCAATTTCCACTGAAGCCTTCCTGAAACCTGGACTGGGAGTATGGTCTCCACCTGTTTTTTCCTCTCTCTGATGTAATCATTAGGGACCAGAACTCTGCAGATCTGCTGTGCCATTCCACAGCAGGGCTTTCTCCTGCCGAGAAAAAATCCTTGCTTAAACCCATCAATTCTAATTGCCATCCTTGTGGGTATTCCACGTAGGGTCCAATGAGGAAAAAAAAGAGAAAAAAATATAAGAATGGATCTGAGAAATTCACATTGCCATTTCAAATGCACATTGCATTTGATGGTTTTATTTCTAGTTTTGTAAAGATATCCTTGAGCATCTTCAGTGGACACGAAAAGAGTCACAATAAAATTTCTGATTAAAAGAAACTAATATATTACAATAACAAAATTCATTCATTTAGGTTCACCATTCCATTGTTTTTCTGCTAAATATAATTTATTTCCTTATTTGCATGAATCCCTTCTTTCTATATATTTCCCTAAAAATTTCTATAGGTAGCTGGGCTGTTGTTTTTTCTTATGGCAAAAGTAATAAATACCTCTTCTGCATAGTGTTTCCTAATGCCTTAGACAAGATTTCTGAAGGCAATAAGTTGGTATGAAACACCAGACTCAAGGGTTTATGTGGAGTTTAGGCATGTGAACATGAGTGCTGGATGCTGCATGGTAACCTTTCTCCCTGTCACCTACACTAAAGACAAGAATGGCTGAAGGGTGGAAGAAGAAATCTACTGTCAAATAATGATAATATTTAAAATCTACTTCTTACATTAAAATTACGTGCATACACACACACATGTATGTACACACATATACCCATTGATTAATTTTCCAATTTTTGTATGCTACTTTTAGTTGTGGCTGTCTATAAAAAGCACAACCAAAGGAAGTCCTGAATAAAGATGCAGAGGAATAATTATCACACGTGACAGAATTCCAACAAAATAGTCAGGATCAGGGAGAAGACTGGGATTTTACTGTGAGATGTGGCTCAGTGTGAGCATAAGAATGGGAGGAAAGAGCAAGAGGCAGTCTGTGGAGTCAGGCACCATGAGGCAGAGCTGCAGAAGGCTGTGAAGGAGAGAAGTTCAAATCCAACATGGCAAAAGACAGCCCAAGAAAGATATTGTCACCCTAAAGTTGAATTACATCCTCAGTACTATTTGAATTACTTCAGCAGAAATACCACAGGTAGTATACTCTCTTCCTCACCACTTAAATAATTTCTATAAATGGAGATTCTTATATGTCTGAAATCAGTATTTGTTGCTGAATAATTTCTGCTTTGTTCATTCAACTATCACCCTTCTCGGCTTTGGGATTAGGACTAATCTAATTACCAATCTACATTAGGAAAAATTAAGATATTTCCTTTTCTTCGGAAAGAAAATAAGTTATTTCCACATTTTCCACGTAAAGGAAATTTTGAAAAATAATTCAGAAAAACAAATATTTCAGCTTATTTGCATGGAAATAAAATTCAACATCTTGCTGCTCGCTGGGGCAATTCCCTGCTGCACATGAGCAGCATCCCCAGGAGTTGCAGGTGAATGATACGGCTCAGCTGCAGGCAGAAGGAAGGTTTGCCATATCTGATCCACAGGGCAGAAGTGGCCTGAAACTATGTTTCTTCGAAATCTGAACTCCCAGCCAAACTCTGCACTGGTGAAAGTGCATCAAAATCATTCTATTTCTATCAAAATGAATCTATTTCCATGCAATACTTCAGTTTTGACAAAGCATCTTTCTCCACATAGAAGTACGCCACAAAATTTCTGACAGGTTTTGTTCACCGGACTGAGCCTGATAAGAGCAGATATCTGTGTTTGCAGATGGTTTTTGCAAGGGAACTTAAGTTTTGACAGTTTCTGATACTTACTAGGAAAAAAAAATCTTCAAGGAATGTTATTTTTTTCTTTTAAAATACTATTCATCAGCCCTCTTACATCAAAAATATAATAGTGGACAGCTAGGTCTTAATACACACTAAATCATAATTTTTTTGCAAATGTAAATGATAAGAGACAAAAAGGGAAAAGAGCATGTGTGTCATTTTGAGGTACAGCTGAAACTACAGCTTATCAGCAATTTGATAACTGGTCAGCCAGCAGTGCTCACTAGTTCATGACTGTTATCTACATGTTTTCCCGTTTATTACATGCCAGCTGAGGCCAATTTTCAGCTGGGAACTATAGCAGCTGTCTCTGTGGAAAATAAAGGAATGTCACTTTAAATTTCTTTGCAGCATGACAGAAATGTCAGCTTCATGCTGGAAACGTACAGTGATACCCATTTCTTCTGACCTGAACACATTGCATCAATTCATGCTCATGAAAATGTCATTTGTGACTTTTTTTTTTTACTTTTTAACCAATTTCTAGCCTCAAAAACATTCCTCTTCTAACTACATCACTGATCACAGTGTAAATTTAACACTGACCTCTCATACAATATTCTGAAAGCTTTAAAGATTTTATATTTTTGATGGTATCATTTGCCATTGAATAAATTTTGATAAAGACAATAAAAAATATGAGGGAGGAGGGAAGGAAGGAAGGAAGGAAGGAAGGAAGGTAGGAAGGAAGGAAGGAAGGAAGGTAGGAGGAAGGAAGAG
>VXBI01014073.1:4767346-4845338 GCA_013397375.1 Toxostoma redivivum | reverse complement strand
AAGGAAGGAAGGAAGGAAGGAAGGAAGGAAGGAAGGAAGGAAGGAAGGAAGGAAGGAAGGAAGGAAGGAAGGAAGGAAGGAAGATCTGTTTTCTGTTCTCTTCACAAGCTGCATCAACAATTATCTACTTTTGCAGTCTGTCTTGTCCTCAGTCTATATAATCACCCAAACTATTCCTGTTTATCTTATTTTTGGCCATTGACATGTTTGATCAAGTGTACAGTAATAAAATATTAGAGATACCTGATCTTTTAATAAGTATTTCTGGAACAATATGCTTATTCTTCCATCATCAACAGCCACTATTCCAAGGGAAGTTAAACTTGATATAGAACTGAAAAACTAGTCTTAGAATAAAATATCCAACTCTAATCTGTTGGAAAGAAATACAAAAAGGTCACATTTCATCAGGCTTTAATTTTCCGTTCTCATTTTCAAAGAGACTCATCTCTGTATTCTTCACAGAAGTATAAAGCCCTCCCTACCTCTGATAATCCTTTTATGCTTTCACATTAATATAACAGAGTGCAGAGAATTAATTATTAAGTACTGCTTATACACTGCTGTAAATATACACTATGTTACAAAACTTAAGATAAGCAATGGTTCCATTCCTAATAAGCTTATTATAATTAAATTCATTGTTGAATCTACATATAAAATGTAGCTAGAAGTCAAACCACAAGGGAAAAACATTTAAGCCAGGTAGAGACACAGATGTGAATCTAACTTGTTCCTGGGTTATGAAAATTAATATCAATTGTAGACTGGTAACTATTGACTCACATAATTCACTGAGCTTTTTGGCAGGTATTGATAAAATGTGGAAGAGGCATGTTATACATACACAAGGGATCTGAAAACTGATCTATCTGATGGTCCATAATCTCTGTAATGTGTGAGGTTATTTTTCTTTCAGATGAATATTCTGGATATTAAAAATACATAATGGTATGCTTAGCATTGTAGGCACATTATTTCAAATCAAGATTCATTCTAACTTCAAACTTCAAATGAAAAAAATCCCTTTCCCTGCCTACATTATGACTCACAGCTGTGGTCTAGTTGTGTGTTTGTTTGAAAAGTGGACTCCTTCTAGGAATCAGTTTATAAATTAACTGTGTATCTTTCTGGGACTGTTTATGTTTACAGGGAGAAGGTATAGGAGATCAAGTACTAATGAAACAGAACAAAGAAAAAAATAAAGAAAAATCTGCAATGCTGAGTCTTGTTTGTAGACTGATATTTCTGAATTTACTAGGTACAGTAATGTGTATACCCATTAAATACCCACAAAATATTGATAATTTAATTGTTTTCAACATTAAAAGGAAAAAAAAATCTGTCTCCTGTTCCCAAATGCAAATGTACCTGTTCTCAAATATATCCTTACCTACTGCCTTTTACATTGGCATTCCATCTCAATCTCATCACAGGCAGATGAACAGCTTTTTATGGAGGAATCCAGTCTCTGCTCTACATCATGCCCATGAGGTTGCTTGAGTTAAAAAGCTGTGATTAGAATATATATAGCATATATATAGAATAAATTCTATAATCACATAATTTCATGATGTGAGCAGAGTTGATCTGTTTATAAATTACCTTCCTTTGGTGCTCCAGTTTCTTCACTTGGAGTAACAGACTTTTCTCTTTAAATGTTTGTTTTTTGGGTTTGGGGTTAAAGATGAAGGCACACAACCCTTTGCACAATAGAAGGAAGGAAATGGGGTCATCCCTATGATCGATTTATTTTCTTATCCCAAGTATTTAGATCATCTGGTGGGATGGTCTAGCATGGCAAACCAAACACCACACCCCACAGCTGCACCGCTGCCTGGCTCTATGGGCAGCTTCAGGGTTGGGCAGATAAGGGCAGGAAAGATGAGAATTTTTAATCACAAATCACAGCTGTCTTGAACTTGATATAAATCTGCACAGCAGAGACAAAAGACTTTGTGCACATACACTATCCACTTTCCTAGGCATTATGCATCAGCCAAAATGCCAGGGGGAAAAATAATCCTAGTTGTTGGTTTCAGTAGTAAAACTTGGCAACATACTGTTAGGCAGGGATTTTTGAAGGCTAACCTTGAAAATACAGGAATATGTTGTTCTACTCTCAATATTGCCCATATAATTTCTCCAGAAACCATGCAGCATTTTTATTTCTGGTGGATTGTCTCTAATGGGAGAGCCTCTAGATTCCTAGTGTTAAATACAAATTCATACATTTCTTGTTTATTCGCAGCATATGTTCCTTGGCTATAGTACATGACACACACTGTGTGTTGCTTCCATAAAACAGATGCTACAAGGAAGCCAAAAAGCATGAATTTATCTTTAATGTTAGAAATACCCACAATAGCAGAAAAATACTAACAGAAGAATGCTAGATGCAGAATAAAAATATCTAAAATTTCCTCTAACAGTGCCAATTGAAAAGCTTATATGTAATGAACTGTGATATAAAGATGGACCTAACTTTAAGTCCTTATTTTCAGTTAAGTGTCTTTTAAACCATTTAACTTGACTCTTTAGGATTTTGTATATCGACTGTGCACTAATGTTTAATTCTTTATTTACTTAGGAATTTACAATATAATAAATTCGAAATCCTATTCACTAATTTAGAATAACTGAGGTCTACCTGACATATTTAGACTGTTAGATTTTCACAGTCATTATGAGGAATTGTTTTCTGAGAGCAGATACTCTTGTGTCAAATACTTTCCTACATTAACAGTAATGTTGTTATTACTTAAATTTCACTAGCACTGATATGGATCTCCTTGAATACTTGTTTGCAATCTGTTCTGCCTTCAGCACAGAACTAGTTTTGCTACTCTAATAGTTATAATTTATCTGGATTGTCATGCCTTCTCCCAAACTGGTTGGGTCAGTGACATTTTGACTACTGATAGCCAGTAGAAGTGTAATATAAACTGGATGTTTTTCCTTTTTTAGAGATGGGCCAATGGTAACATTAGAGATAAACCAATGGTCACATTGTATCACCATTAACTTCTTTCAAGACAAGTAAGAGTGAAAAGTGCTTATGTTTTCATTTTTTTCATGAAGAGATTGATTAGCTGGAGGAGTTGTAAGATTCCTAAGAAACAGTTCATCTAACTTCTCTTGATTTATCAAATCATGACAGGCTTTTTCAAATGAAAGCAGAGACAGTTTATCTCTTTGGGTAAGAGATCTTCACATGAACTTGACAGGGAGTATCATCACAGTTCCTCTCTGAAAGCTTAGATGAATTATAGTATCTGACACTTCACCAGAGCTTTCTTTATATACTTAGAGATTTTTTCATGGATTCCAGTTATTCAGCCTGATTTGAAGAAATTTTCTGTGTGAAAAGGAGAATGGAAAAAAGGTTTAGTCTTCTTCTTTTAAGAAAAAAAAAAACAAAAAACCAAAAAACAATGTTCAGTTTAATCTGTTTGAGCCATTTCAAGTGCTGTTACAGCCAAAAGTCAATTTTTTTTTGTCAGAAATAAGCCGTTTCTTCATGTTCATACTTGAGCTGACAGATTTACTCTCTATGTGTATTGAGCATATATTGGATATCTCTGACTAATGAAACTGCACTGTGGCTCCTGTGCATATGGAATTTAAACACCATACCTCAGTCAAGAGTGGAAGGCTCCAAGCATGGGAGTCATGGGAAGGATGTAATGATTTTATGTATCCTTAAATGAGAAGCATCACTGTTCAACTTCTCTGAGATAAAATACTAAGAGCTGTTCCAAAATTAAACGATGCTTTCAAATACCAATTATTTCCTTCTCTATTGTTCATTATTTTTGTAAGGAACACATCCTGTGAGCTGACATGTGGTACCAGGAACAGCTCATATCCCTTTGGTTCAGTACATCTCGAGACCAAGCATGAACAGCTGACTATGCATCCATGCACATCCTGAGCACAGGAATCTCACAGGTTCCAAGAAGAGGAAGCAAAATTGAGAAGGGATTTCTTATGCTCTGTGAATTTGTGAGAATGGATTTGGTCAAAAAAGAAATCCAATGGAATCTAGGTCAATAATTGAGGAGTGTAGAGGCTAATATAGAATAATAGATTTATTTTATTCATCATTCTATTAAGTATTCTACTAAATATTTTCAGCCCACTAAGACAAAAGAAAGCAAAAGAAAAAAATTATTTGTAGATAATATAACAGGTTTCAAGCTCAAAAACTCATGGGCAGCCCAAAACTCTGGAATTACCCTTCTAAATATCCAGTTAATGCATCTGTTAAAAAAAAAAATTCTACCATGGGAAAAGTAAGCATGATTAAACTAGATTATGCAATTCATTATTCATCCTCATTAATAATTATATTTTTATAACCTGTTTATTATATGCAATATATAAACTTTCTTGAAGATAAATGAAATTTGGACTTTACATATATATATAGGTGTAAGTAAAAATGATACATTTTTCAATTATATGAGCCAGGACCTGAATCTTTAAACTTTTGAAGAAACAAAATTAAATACAGCCCCTTTCCAATGTTGCTAACCATATCATAATCTTGTGCAATTTATCCATACATAACATAACAATAAAATTGAACTTTGATTCTTGCAATCACATCAGACTTGCTTATTTAAAGGTCAACCATTACTCTTAGAAGTAAACCCATTAAAATATTGTGATGTAAGAACGTAAATTACAATGCGTCTAAATGTGAAGTTATTACTTAAACCTCAAATGACACTGAAGACGTGACTAAAAACTAAATAAGATTCATCAGTATTCAGTTGGAAAAATCAAGATCAGAAAGTGAGTATGATTTTTTTTGAGCAATCTGATAGAGCTGGGCCTGAAAATTTGAAAACTTCATGAGATTGTGCTTTAAAAAAAAAATCTGATATTTTCTGATATTGTTTCCTTTTCAAGATACAGACAGTCATCTGAATGTGGATCAGCTTTAACCAGACATCTCAAAATGATTTATGTAGGAAAATTAAATGAAAAAAGGTCAAAGCATCTCTGTGTGAAAAATAACAGTCAGAAAAATATATCTATACTGTATCAATTTTTAATGTTATCTGATTTTATCCTGATTGCTAAGAGGATATATTCCTCAACCTCCTCATTAAAACAACCTCACTGGAAAAAATGAAAAGGATTACATTCAAAGATCATGGATATAATTCATGCCTTAAAGTATATGCAAAAGATAATCAACTATCTTAGGAGAAAGTCAAGAGGGCTCCTGTCTGAGCTACAGGAGTGGGTCTGGAAACTGAGTTTGCAAGGGACCAAAAAGAAAGACAAGCTTCAAGTGGAACAGATGCTGAGACAAGGTACTTAAATGAATGAGGGAATGCAATATCTGTCATCAAAGTGTGAGCTAGTAGCGTGTGACCTATTTAGTCTAGTGAAACAAAGGCTGAGAGAGGATAATATTGCTGTCTATAAAACCTTCCAGAGAAGGGTTTAAGCTTTTGGGAGGAAGATCTTCAAGTGAAAGGATATATAGAATCATGGTTGTGAATACATTTAGACTGAAAATACAAGAACACTCAGGCAGTCAGAGCTCAAAAATGTATCTGTTTAGCATTGGGCATAAAGCATAAGAGGAAAGCCTTGTATTACTCTAAAAATGTTAAACAAAGGAAAGAGTTACTTTGCTGGCTAAAAAAATTTGTCAAAATATCATATTGAGATCTTTGTTTTTGTACTTTTTAAAAATGCTTTACTGGCCATTGAAAAGGGGAGCTGCAATCAACTGGCTAACACGTTAATCATCACTGACAAAAAACTTACTGCTCCTGTCTGAAATGAAGAAGGAAGAGCATCAGGATATTTGGTTATTTTTCGAATGCCCAGATTTGATAAAATTTACCCAGGCTACTTATATATGGAAATTTTCCAAGAACTTACATAGGTGGTTGAGATCCAAATCCAACAAACCTGATTGTATTTAAAAATAGGGATGGTAGTGAGAAAGGGAGGGAACCTGTAAAACCAGGGCTATGGGTTTAGCTGGCTTACTTTCAGCTGCTGGGAATAGAAAGTGTTACAGAAAATTAAAAGCTGTTAATCTCATCTAGACCTGTGACCAGATCTAATATTTGTAGCTGGTGGGGAGTGCAACAGAAAATATGGTAGTAGATGTGCATGTTTGTGTCATGGTGTGTGCTAAATGTGTGTACAGTAAGGCAGCAGAGATCTAAGGGGACAGTAGCAAAGGAAACAAAACAGTAAAGCTTTCTGTCTAGGTAACGTCCCCAAGGTAAGATTATTAATTTACTATACTTTAAATAAAGGTCACTATCTTTTAAAGCACCTAGTCAATGCACTCTCTTCATTAACTTCTCAGGTTGCCATACATCCCTCTCTGCTGAGTTTGGGAGTAAGCCAGCAAAATGTCCATGGAGGGACACTGTGCAAGAGCAAGGCAGAGAAGAATGCCATGGAGCACTCGCTGGCTTTATTTGTCAGCTCAGAAAATCTGCCTCATTTGATCTCCCTGGAACCAGGAGCATCCACCTCAGCACTCAACTGAAAAAAACGAAACAAAAACCTAGATACAACAGAGTATCCATCAGTTTATGTGTTCAGTCCCATGTCAGAGGGAGTACCTCAAAGCTAGCCAGGGAAATTTCCAGGGGGGCTATACAGCACAAGCACAGCCTGTGTGGAGCTGAAATAGCTCCCAAGTGCACCTTCTTCACTAAGCACAAGAGAGAAGTAAGGCTCAGAAAGTTTTCACCAAGGGTTATGCAGTTCTGGTGGGGATGGACACCATTACCCTCAAGGTAAGAATCAGCTTCGATGGAGATTGTAACAGGAGATGATTAACTGCCAGCATGTATTTGTCAGGAAAAAGTCACAGAAAGCCAATCTGATTTGCTTCTAAAATTAGCATAAAGGACAGGTAAGTAGGCAAGCCACAGACATGCACATAATGCCAGTAAGATTTCAAACTCTCTTTGTTAAGACCACAAAGTCCAGACAGAACTTACTAGATGTGTGCAAAACCACACTGTAAAGCTATTCTTAGTGGCTGTGTACAAATATCTGCTTTGGCTTGTGGGTTGTATCATAAATGTTCATTTACAATTCAGTTGATGTAAGATAGGATAGTTTAATTAATTGCTCAGATGACATCAATAGTTTTTTCATATTGAAATTATCTAGAAAAATGTAAATGTTCTGAGATAATATATGTTGTGATTTATCATAGAATCATAGAATGACTTGGGTTAGAAGAGGCCTTAGTTTCAAGTCCCCTGCTGTGAACTGGCACACTTTTCACTAGACTATTTAAAATGGAAATGCAAAATTTCCATTTAGTATGAAAATGTAAAATTCTATCTACAGACAAGAAAATTATTTTCATATATATAGGATGAAGGATGAAAAAACAGCTTACAATACCACCAAAAGAATTAGTTGTTTATACTGTGACCAGAAACTGAACTTAAGCCAGTTGAATCTGACTGTTGCAAATATTCAAACATCTGAAGTAAAAAGCAGAACACCTGAAGTAAAAAAAAAAAAATAATCTGATGTTGTGCTCAGAGATCCTAAGACAGAGTACTATTCTTAGTTTTCATCACTGTGTTTTACAAGTTATGCGATCAGATGAGAAAATATTAGATGGAAGCAATAAAGATGCTCAGGTTGTCTAAGAGAAATGGAATACTACAAGGAAAATTTGAGAAAATCAGGGTTACTTAGACAAAAGAAAACAAAACAAAAAAAAAAAAGAATATAGGTGATATTATATAAAAGATTCATAGAAAGTACAGAGAAAGATAATAAAATTTCTTCATTTATATAGAGATGAAAAACATTTTACTTAATGTAGCAAAGACTGAGGTTGAGGTTAAAAATTAAGTAGAATGTCTTATGATTACTGAAATAGATCACTTTTGAAGTGTCCAAAATGTTAAGATTTTAATAATAATTTACAAAGATATTTTTTAAGAGTGAGAAAAATATCTTTTCCCTTGGGACTCCGATGTTGCTAAAGTGCTTTCTGGAACTTTTGCTTAGGGAATCGACAAAGGATATTTTACAGTAAGATTTGATACACCTTTTCAAGTAGAGTCATGGAGTCAGAAATCTCAACCATTCTAAGATGGATTTTGGCACATCTATGAAAGACATAGTCAGGTATAGTCAAAACTGTACCCTGTTTTCCAAGCAGATAAACAAAATCATTTAACAGAACTTGGTTTTGATCCCTACTTTCAGTCAGTTTCATCTAATACCTGCTGAAGACAATTAAAAAATTCATACTTGGGTCAGGTTTTGTCAAGTTTCCTCTAGTACCTTACAGCTCAAGCAGCTCATTTGGAGTGAGTGTATCAAGGGGAAGAGTAGAGGACTACTCACTCAAAATGTGAATGCTATCATTTGGCCTGAAGATCACTTCAGGTAATCATTTATATGATGAATGAATATGAAACAAGTGAAAGGCTAAAGGATTTTAAAAGGATTTTGCAAGTGCAATGACCATATCCCAATGAGTTTCAAAGGAACTTAATTACTTTAAATGCCTTTGAAAACCCCATGTCACACAAACAGTGTAAGAGTGGTAAGACTCAGATTGTGTGCAGTTCCTACTCCTCTTTCTTTGGGATCTGCAGAAATACAGACTCCAGCTTAAATCCATTTCCAAAATGTACCAAGTTAGTTCAAAGTAATTGCCTTAATGCCAGTTAAGGACTCACATTTCCAAAAAATTTTCTAAATTGTAGTGGCAAACCTGAAAGACCCCAAAGCTTCCCACAAAGGGTTTTGGAGAATTCCTAAGAAATTTAGCAAAATGTTCTGTCTGAAAATTTCTTCAGAATATTTTCTCATTTTTAAAATTATTTTTGAAGTGTATTCCTAATCTGACTTTTTCCCCGAAATATAACTGGTAAATTATCACATTATGTGCCTTAATTCTAATAATGGACAGATTTAATTGCAAGTTACTTGAAGTCATCCATTTTGAGTCAATAAAAATTTCCAGTATTTTTGTGTTAATTTTGGATTTAAACTGGGAACTAGGGAATGCCATCCTTCCATGTCATCTTTCTATGTACAAACAATTTCTTTGTATTGTATTTGAACTCTCCATAGAGATTGGGTAGCAGTTTTTTTTTTCAGGGAGTATCAATTATCATGCTTGATTAGGCTTTATTCACTTTAATGTTATTTTATATCAACATTACATGGACCCTATGTGTTTTATGGTGTTTTATTTGACTGCATGTGATCGAATCTCTTTAACTCAAAGCCTTTAGCAACTGAAGCACAATTGATGTGCTACTGGACAACATCTTCCAGTCCTGATTCATGCATGAAAAATCCATATTGTGTGCTCAGATTACTCTGTGATGTGAGCAGATGTGAGGAGAATTAGAAATTCTACTCAAAAGTGCATGCCTCATATGAAATAAATATTTGTGGACAAACACCATAGGAAAGAAAATTCCAAAGTGCCATTTTTTATTAAATAAGACAAAAATATATTTGGAAAAATCTCCAAGGGAAATTAAAAATGAGATTTATATTTTCATTTGTTCATATATGAAATACATTATTCAGAGTGAAGGGGGCTAACTGTGTTGCAGCATAGAACAAGGAGGCCATTTTAAATTGGAAACAAGAATTAGTAATAGCTATAGACATTTATAAGCTAATGTGTGAATTCTACACTGTATTATAGAAGAATGCAGTTAATGTTGTGATCAGAGACCCAGTGAAGATGAATCATCAGTTGTGACTCCCAGGGGTCAAGAGGCACAGATACATCAGAGTTCAGTGAGGGGCCATGAGAGTGATTAGGTGATTCAGAGATTTTGATATTTGAAGAGATGCTGAGCAAACTGTGGCTTCTCAGCTCAGAAAGAAAGGACTCAGGGGGTTTGATGGATCTTACCGATGTGTGTAAATACCTGCCTGGAGCAGGGTAAAAAAGATGGCACAGCCAGACTCCTATTGGTGCCCAGGAAGAGTACAAGTAGGTAGTATGGGCACATGCTAAAATATGGAAGATTATATTTAAATTTTTCTTCCACTCTGTGATTTTTTGATTCACTAAGTGCTTTATTTCTTTTTTGTGTAAGGGGGAAAATGTTTTCATGTATTTGCATCCTTGCAGAGTACAGTGTGCAGGAATTGTAACTTATACCAAAAAGTATAAGTTACTCAAACTCAAAACACTTAAAAGCATATTTTCCAAGAAAACTATTTACAATATAGTTCCCTAGGCTAATACTGCAATGAGTTCTGTCTCTGTGTGTAAAAGCTGACTCTGTGATGCTTTGAAGTTAAAAGCATGATTTTAAAGCAGGGAGCTTTCAGCTCTTTTCCCTAATTACCTGTTGCTTTTGAGATTGCAGTGACTGTACATGTTTTTGAAAACTGTCTTCTACTTGCTGGAAGTAATCTAAATTCTGTTGTTTACTTGCATTCATGAGGTTTAATAGTTAGCACTGTAGTCTTCCAGTGGTCAGAGAAATCCTTTTTGTAACTGCTGTTATTTTTATTTTTTTATGCACTTTTGTTAGCTTTCTTTTTTAGCAGCCTATACCTTGCAGCACTATATGAACACTTCTTTTATACTAATACACATCTAAAGTGACTGAAAGGTGTTTTTCTTTATATTTACTATATCCACAAGCTATCATTCTAAACATAACCTCTTGCTCCATGCACTTTTCTGTAGTATTTCTCAAATGTTGTCTGAACAGCCTGTCACAAAGGCCATCAGCAAAGACATCAACAAAAATTTAGAGCTTTTTAATGAAGTGCTAGGGTACACTGGAATGGACTATAAAATGTTTAAATTATAACTATTGAATACAATATTTTTATATACTTCAGGTTTCTAATAAGCCAAGGACAGAAAGAACATTTGGGCATGTATTTACAATAGCTGATAGAAAAGAGGCTCAGCCCTAACTGAAGCAAATTAATTAAAAACCCCATCAACACACTTGCAAATATCAGTCCATTAATGCCATTGTGAAAGAAAATGCTTTAAGACATGGCACTATAGAAGGAGCTTTTTTGCTTTATAAAGGTAGTAAAGAAATTTCTAAGATAGGACAATAAGTTTCAAATAGAAATATTTTATAAGCTATTATTTTTAAAATTTAGAAAATCTCATTTTCTGTGTTGTGTAGAGTGTTTTAAATATTACCTATTTAGTTATGTATCAGAATAATGAACTTTTTTATTGTAATATTCCAAACAATGTGATGCCAAGGAAAATTTACCTTTATTCCACAAAGGAAAGCCTCTGTTTTCAGATACACCCATACTATGTATACAGCCATTTAAAGAGACACAGAGAGCACAGTTCTCTGCTAGATTTATTAAATAAAACATCAGTTCAGGGGAAAGAAAATGCCAGCTTTGAAGCAGATTCTTTAATGTAAGCCTATTCCTAATACATGTTAATTTGGACAATGGGTTATTCATTAAATGACACCTCACTATTTTAACAAGACACTTGATGTCTTATTTTTCATTTTCATGGTTGCTACTTTCTTTTTTACTCCATGTAAAAATTTAACCTTTCAGAAAATATGACTGTACAGAGACTATACAACTAGGAAAAAAAATTGTAGGCTTTCCCCTGGAAAGGAAATCTCACCAAGATGTGTTCATTGCTGGTTTGAGCTGTAAATGTGATGCCACGCTGTGGTTGCCTGCCTGGCACTTCCTCCATTCATTGCTGGTTGTCCTAGAGGAGGAGGATTGCCCAGGCACTGGAAGGTGGCTATGCTGCCCTCCTACTCCTGAGCTGCCAGGCTGCCCAGGCTGGTGCCTGGTGCTGATGAGCATTGGGAAGAGCCCAGAGCCTTCCCAGGCTCTCCACTCCACTGGGGCTCTTCGAGGTCTGGCAAAGAGGGCACAGTCTCATCTTGAAAATCAAAAGGAGTCTTCAATTGTATTTAGTTATTTTAATGCCTCTTCTTTGTCTTGTAAAACTAAAGTTGCAGTTAGGGATGAAGCTGATGCAAAATTCAGTACCTAGAACTGAGGCCATGATGAGTTCCAAAAGTAAACATAGATTCTGTGGTAGCAGCTGTTCTCTACATGATCTTATGAAAAAATCCCTGGTCTCTTAGAATAAGAACTGCCACTTTTGACACTCTGATAAAATGCATATAATTTAAAAAAATATCAAGTGTCAATTCTAACTCTACCTAAAAGTAGTATTACTGAATTAAATAGTCCTATGCTTGTTTTCTGATAACTCAAGACTAGACTGTCACATAAATGAAAAAGTAAACCATGTTTATGATGTGTTGGATCAGCTCATTTTGGATGACACATGAAGTCATACCTTTTTTTATAACTTTCAAAAGTCTTAGGACAGTTTATGAGAGTACATTCATGTCAAAATACCAAAATTGGACAAATAAATAATGCAGATCTAGTTCCTCTGAGACAATGAGTTTACATTGTAGCTTCAAATTAGAAAGGAATCCTATATTTTAGGTACCATGAAAGTGATATAATTTGAATGAAAGTGATAAAAATTTTGTGTGTCTTCTGCCTGCATGGTACAACTTGGTTTCGTTTAATTTTAGGAATTAATATTTATAATTTCCTTGGAAATCCTTTGCTGAAAGATGCCATGCAGTAGCAATTAACTACCATTGCTCAAATTGTTCTTTTTATGTTTGGCAAATCACTTTTTTTGGCTTTTCATTCTGAAAGAGCCAGTTTAAATGAGAAATACTTGAATTCTTGCCATTAGAAATTAGAATATAGTGTTGTCATCTAAGCCACCATTAAGAGCTCACTGGAGAAATTATTAGGTATTTACTAAACAGAAAAATCAGGCAATGAGAGATGAGCTACAGTGGTTTTCATCTGTCTCAGAGCAGTTGGTGCATCAAGGCATTTGAGCTCCAGTGGTGGTCTAGCAGATGAACAAAGATGATGCAGACACAAGGAGGATTCCTAATTAATCCTGTGGCTGCAGGAACTTTTTAGAGACAGTGAGTTGCTGCAGACACTATAAAAGGTATGATAATTTACCTGTGGATCTCCCTAATCAGCTTGGGTTATTTTCCTGCACTGGACCTGGGAGGCTGACATATTCTTGACTCATGCTATGGTGGCTTAGGATTAATCACAGTCCAGCTTCTAGATGCTATTTTGTATGAGAATACAGCAATTAAGCAATGAAACAGATTGGATTTGGGCCTTAACCATCTCCTTGGTCCCAAGCTGTCTAAGTACTAGTAGAGAAATTATATTAAATACAAGCTAACAAATAGAGAAATTGGGTAGAATATGATGACTTATAAATAAACATCAGCAAAACTCCTGAGGGAAACACTACCCATTAATAGCTATCAGATATAATGTTTTAAGAAACAGCAAGAGAAGTATAAAATTGCTGAACAGAATAATTCAAATGTTACCATAATTTGCCCTCTGGTGGATATGTATTAGGTATTTTGTGAAATTCTATGAATTTGCACAATTTTCCCTCACATTCTCCTATCATTTAGTGGATGGAATGGATGATGATTACTTAATGAACAGCTACTCAAGATTTTTTCCCATGTGGCCCCAGGATTTATTTACTATGGGAAAGTTAAATCTGCTCTAAAGGCAGAATAATTAATTTTCTCATGGTCTAAGCCACTCTCCAAATAAGTACCTGAATGCTTTACAGACATAGGGTTTGTCAAAATCTGGTCAGGTTTTTAATACCCTGACTACTTAAAGAAGGTCTTGAGAAGAAGAATTCTCTGGAAAAAATACACAATATTACTTTAAATTTTACATGACCATGCACCTGGCTTGGGACAATTGCAGACACACCTGCAGGTTGGGTGGAGAAGTGACTGAGAGCAGCCCTGTGGAAAAGGGCTTGAGGGTGATGAAAAACTCAAAAGGAGCCCAGTCAGAAGGGCAAGGGAGAGAATCCTGCTCCTGTGAGACCCCACCTGGGTGTGCATCCAGCTCTGGTGCCACCAAAATAGTAAGGACATGCAACTGCTGGAAAAAGTCCAGAGGAGGACACCGAGCTGACAAGGAGACAGAAGCACCTTCCCTATGAAGCCAAACTGAGAAAGTTGTTCAAGCTGGAGAAGAGAAGGTTGTGTGGAGACCCCCTAACAACCTTTCAGTATCTGAAGGGACGTGCAAGGAGAGGGACTCTTCGTTAGGAACTGTAATGGTAAGGCAAGGAAGAATAGCTTCAAACTGAAAGAGAGTAGATTTAGATTAGTTCTTGGGAAGCAATTCTGTACTGTGAGGGTGGTGGTGGAGCACTTTGTCTAGAGAAGTTTTTGATGCCCCATCCCTGTAAGTCTTCAAGACCAGGCTGGATGGGGCTTTGAGTAACCTGGTCTAGTGAGAGGTGTTGTTGCCCAAGGCAATGAAAAGGAAGTGCAAAAATTTTCAGTTTTCATGGTGAAACCTGTAAAAGCAGAAAACTCTTAAAAAGATGAAGTACATAAAGACATTTCCTTAATAAAAAATGTCTCAGTGAATGAAACAAGTGTCAGCCAGATTTTCAAAAAGGAAATGCAATCAGTCTTCCTATTGATTTATCCTTATCTAATTCCGTATATAATCTAAATTTAAATCCATCTACCATCTACTGCTACAATTTCCATCCTCTGGAAATTAAAATCCGGTTGTTTACCTCATGCTGAATTATTCTATTTACAGATACTTCATTTATGATTAATCAGAAATTTCAATTGGGTGAGCTAGGTAGGTTCATTACTAATGCACATGAAGGAGCCCACTAATCCTAGCCCACAGCTTTTAATGACCTCAAACTCCCTTGCTGGGTATGTGCAGATATTTTGCTTCCAAACAGCAAGGTTTTTACCTCACTTCCCACTCAACCCTGTAACTGGCTACTCAATTCCTAATTATTATTAATGACTCAGTTTACCCTGAGGAAAATATTCAACAAAGCAAAAGCTACCGATTGCACGTGGCTCATTAAAGTCACATTAGTTTCAATATCTGAGAGGATACTTCAAAACCATAAATAACTCATTAAACTAGCTACATCATCTTCTTCCTCTCATGTGCATGTAAGAATGTATTTATTCTTGTGCCTTAGCCACCATCAAAGCACAGTCATGAAATTTACTTTTTCTGACTTTTTTGAGCACTAAAATCAAAGACATAGATTAAAATAGTCCTGACCTAGAAGGAAAAACTTATTTATGAAAAAATATTTTTAAAAAATTAACAAAAATACCTTATTTGAGGTATTTCTCTTAAATAAATACCAGGTTTGATCACAGAATGGTTGGGGTCAGAAGGCACCTCTGGGGATCATTTGTTCAACACCCAAGGTAAAGGAATGAACTTTTACTTCCAAATCCACCACTTGGCCTGAACATCTTGGTAGTTAGTACACAGCAAAATCTTTAAATTCAGCGATCTTCAACCTCTGTGGAACTCCTAAATTAGAGAAGTCTTCCAAGACAGGCTGTAGGAAGAATGCTTAAAACCAAGATTCCAGATTCCAGTGCGAAGACAGTCTGTGGAAATAAGCAGAAAATGCTGAAAAGGATCACACAGATGATGTGTATGTAGTTATTCTTTGGTACTCAGGATCACAGAATGGGTCAGGTTGGAAGGGGAGATGCAGGGCAGGGTAAGATTTGTCAGATATGGTCCAAATTTTTGAGTCTCTACTGAAGCAGGTATTACAGTGGTTTTAAGCATAAAGTTACAGAAAATAGCCTGCATTCTTTAGAGCATTCAGGGTTTCAGAGAAGAGGATGCTACCTTTGCTGGTATCAGCCTGGCTGCCTGGGGCAGCAGGAGAGGAAATGCTCACAGCACCCAGGAGGATGCAGAAAGTCAGTGCAGTGTCTGCCCAGCCTTTCTCCACTCAGTTCAGGGTCATCTCTGCAAAAATCCTCCTCCTTTCAGGCACAGATCTAGTTACTTCCACATTGCTGGACACAAAAAGGAGAAAAATGGCCAATTGCTTCTGGAGCCCTGGGAAGGAGCAGAGCCTCACTAATATCCCTGTGCACCTGTGAGAGTGACAGTCCACTTTATAAGCTTCAACACTGAATAGCTGCTATGGGTGTTTTTTTTCTCTCTGTGTGAACATAAGCACTGGCTGGTTCCAAGCAAGGAACTGAAGAATTACATCTATTTGCTGTCACTGTATATTTTGTATAGCTCCCAGGAAAGACTTTAATTTGCAACACATAGGCAATCATTTTTGTCAAGTGGCCTTATTATGATTATTACTTGTTGTATGTGGTTCTCAACACATTTATGGGAAGATCTGAGCCTAAATGACCTTGCAGTACACAGGATCTCATCCAGAGAAGAAAGCTTTTTTTTCCTTTTTGAGGAGTGGCTTAGATATTTCTGAAAAATTCATTACAGACATATACATATACAGTGAAGCTTCTGGTTTTATCAATCAAGTTTAAGCACTTCATTGGAATAAATTCGAAAAACATTTCAATTGTTTTATTATAGCTTTTGTATGCTTACTAAGGCTAAGTTTTACACTGGAAGTTCTTAATTAATATTGCCTTTATTTTAATAATAAAAATACAATATTTTATTAATAGTTGGCAATTTATAGTTGGTGATTTATTTCAGGCTGGTAACAGAAAAACAATGCCAAAATAACATAAGAATTATAAATTCAGGAGAATCAAGGCTCTCTAAGCTGTACAATGCCTTTTGAATTTTTATTATATCCTACAGTCAGCTGTTTTCAAAAGGTCTTAACTGATATCCTAAAAACCTTTCAACAGTATAGCCTAAAATTGCAAATATGAATACAAAAATAACACAGGAGCTGGAAGAAACTTTGTGCACATTAGTGTACTTAAAGAAAACTGTGCTTCTATTTATGACCTTAGCAAGCACAAAAATTCATTTGTATTTATAGCACTTTAGAAAGCACGTCCCTTAGTGGCAGCAAGGCTCAATGGGAGAATTCATGGTTTAATAGCATAATGTGCTAATAGCAACACCTATACGTGGCTGAGTCTGTAATTGTGTCCCTCTGGATATGGGGACGTCGTCTGAACACATTCAAATTGCCCTAGACTGCATATGCCTGGAGCTATTCCAAGCTCATTCCACTTCATAGCTGCTCTAAAAATAAACTCAAGAGTTTTGCACTTCATTCATTTAAAAGCACTTACAAGAGCTATGCTCAGATTGGGGATTTAGTGATGTGAAGTACTACAGGTCCAGTGTAGTTCCTTTCCAGAGAGCTTCTAGGTGCAATTCAGGAAGGAGGGAGTGAACTACCTACAGACTACATTCAGAGTGCAGGGAAACTTTCTAACACACACACATATAACCCCCAGCCCCATCACCACCCTGTGATGTCTATCCCACGTGAAGAACACATGTAGGAATAGTTTACTTCTATTGTTATGTTAACATCTCAATTCTCTGCATTTGTAGCAATGTTTGAAGGTTACTGGCCAAGTAGTTATTCTCCAGTTGGCATATTAAGATTACCTCTATTGAAAAATTGCTCCCCAAAATGGTCTGAGACAAAAGATAACGTGAATACAAGAAGCAGAGAGGAACAGCTCTGGGTACTGGACTGACTACCCTGTGTCCTCAGGTGCAGTGACGGCACATGTGCAACACAGCCATTACTTTTAAGAAGCATAATTTTCATATCAGTGGTTTCTATGGCTTTTGAACTGTTTGATACATGTAAAAGCAACATACAGTGTAGTGGGCTTCAGTAGCTGAATGGTTAAAGTGCATTAAATGCTATCTAAAAATATTACTTAATAGAAATGTTGCAGTAGTCCCATACATTTTCTTAGCTTTCTACAAAAATAAATTAATTCCTTGAAATCCACTTTGGACAGACTCTCGCTTTTTCTCATACTTGAGAAAAAATTTATGAAGGAACAGGAAAGCACCAATCTTCTCAAACCAGAACAGCAGAGATAAACACTTGATGCACTCTGATACACAGAGATAATGCAGGCTCCAGAGGTACAATATTGGGCATCTAGGTCTCTGAAGTGTGGATTTTTCAGCTTGAAAAGTAACAGCTTCAAGTTCTTCCAGGAAATCGAAGGAAAAGAGTNAAAAAAAAACAAACAGAGGGAAAAAAACTGTAATAGAAATTGCTTCTTCTGCCCTAATACATAAAAAGCTGGTTTCCTATCAGTTGCAGAGGTGCAAATCTCAGCTGTTCCTGAAATTGCAGGACTCTAACTGACAGCAAAATCTGGTCCAGCAAAAATAGTTTTATTTTTTAATGTAGCCACCTTGCAACAAGCACTGTCCTTTAGAAACAAACCTTTGAAATTGAATGTTCTCTTGCTGCCTTTTATCTGAGAAGAGCAGCCTGTCAGAGCTCTTTGCAGTTTCCCAGGGGTGCCTGCAGACATTAAAAGAGATGAGCAGGTCAAGGTACACTAAAACATGAGACAATCCCAGGCAGATAATACCTGGAATTTACCTCTAATGTCCTCTTCAGGCAAATGTTCTTGCATAAATTCAAATTCATGCACACCTTCCAGTAAGTTTGCAGATTTAAATTTTTCTTTTTTCAGGGATGAATAGTAAATCACATAAGATAGTCTGGAAGTACAACCACATCAAGAATTTCTTCATATTGCTGCTTGCAGGTGGAACATACAAGCAGAAAAGGAAATACCACTTACAAGGGGAAAAAGTAGGACCATATAATAGTTAGAGCTATATTTGCAAGTGTTTAATATTTGGTTTTTTTAAGCCTTAATTTGCCTGAACATATTTAAAGGGGCCGTTTATGTGCAATTCTTTATAACTTGTTTTGACTTGTAGCATTTTCAAAAGTGCTTAGGTAGTACTGGACTTGCAGATTGGAAACAGATTTAAACTCAAATTTAGAAAAAAATGCATAGGTGCCTGAAGGATCATAATTTTTTTCAGAGGCATTACATTAAGATCATTAGTGTAAATGACATAGGAAAGAGTATTCACAAAAGCTAAGTTCAGCCTAGCTCATTTCCCCATTCATTCTACATAGTCCATGAGAAAGAAAGCTTTTCTGGACCATTATTAGGAACAATGTCCTGTATTAAGGGATGTAGTGACTTCTCCCAGTTTTTAGATGAGACCAGGCACCCCACTCCAGCCCTGGATTTCCCTGAGAAGTAAATGCAGCTCAAGATTTTGAAAAGTCCCAAATGTTCAAAAGAAGAAGGGAATCAGGAGGGTTGGAGTAGCTGAGAAATACTTTAGATTATGAATGCTGATTGGTGGCAGATAATTGTGTTTATGTGTGAATAACTGAAACAGAATGTTTGAACTCCCAAACATAATTCTACTGTCTGCTACCAGCAGCAGGTACAGACTGGTTGTGAATTTTGGCGAGACCTGGAACTAAAAGAAGTGGTCCACACTGAATCATGCTTAATACTGAATATGAGACAGAACCACCACTTTGGATACATTGTGCATCTGCAGAATGCTCAGATGGAGAAAAACAAGCTTCAAAATATAAAAAAAAGCTGGAAAAACTTTGTGCACAGCTGACATGACTTTACCCAGCTTTCTCCACAAAGGAAAGTGAAGGCTTGAGTGAATGTGGCTTTGGAAAATCTGTGTGTGTGTGAAATAATCATAAAGGGTAAAAACCATAAGCTTAAAAGGTCTTAAGAAAATCCCAGTATTCAAATCCATGCAGGATTTTATTCAGTTCATCTCACCCATGACAAGGGTTCAACATGAGGAACTGCGCAGGATCAACAAACCTTTCAATCATATTCTGGAAAGTGTTTTCAGTCTTGATGGGTGATAAGGGGCCCAGCAAAGTTCACCTTTGCTCATGTCAGTAATGTTCTGCATTCAGTAGAAAGAGGAGTGAAAGCCCATCATGACTGGAAATGTAGGCTGGATTCAAAACAAAATTTGGAACAGTCTTAAGTAGTGTTACATCTAGTTTTGACGTTGACACACATGAATACATATGTTGTCATAATTTTGGTTAGTGATGCTTTTTCAAGTTTATTTGCATTCAGCTACAGAAAAAGAAAAAAAAAAAGGAAAAAACCAAACCAATGGTTTCTGTTGGTGTGGAATAGACATCAAGTATAAGCAAGAGGAACAGTTTCAGTTTCATATTCTTGTCTTGGATTCTTTGTTTTTGGGTTTGGTTTGTGGTTTTTTTGAGGTTGTCTGGCTATGATTTTTATTTGAAGTTTGCCAGGTTAAACTACCCTGAAACCAGAATGCTATTAAAGAAAGGATCAGATTTTGAGATGCAAAACTATCACCTTTTGAACAGCTCTGCTTTTCTCTTTAGCTAATCCTCTTGAGTATTCTACCCTCTGTATGACTTCCATAATTGCAATGTTCACTCATCTCAAAGACATTATTTCTGTCTTATTGGCTGAAATTATGCCTCCTATTCACATCTGATAATGCTTCTGATTTTGAATCATACAATTCAGACACTTCACAGCAGTAGCAGCAAGGGCAGAACATTTTAATTATTTTGCAATGCCTTTGTTGCTAGTGTCATTTTAACTCTCATCCCTACATGCTGTTTTTCTACATGCACATCTCACTATATGCACTCAGAAGCAGAAATAAGGAAACAACTATAGAATGGAAGTCAGGTTAAAGTCCTGTGTTTTAACCTAAGTGTTTTCTTGCTACCAAACCCACTTCAATGAAGTCTTAAATTTTGCCAGTCGTTCATTTGGATCTAGTGCCTCTAAACCATAATGGATTCATGCCTGATGCAGTCCATAAGAGGCAAAAGAGATGTTAATTCACTCACAATTGGCAGCTACAGCTACACAATTGGCAGTTTTACATCCCTGGTATGTTTTTTCTCTTTCTTTTAGTAAAGTGAATGTGCTTTAAATTAACTATTTGGCTTTAGACTCCATCAAAATGTACAGATTAATTTATCTGTCTTGCATGGCTTAAAAAGAGCTAAAAATACCTGGTAAGTTAAATTGCTATGCATATAAGAAATGCTACAAACCTGCTAAGAATTAATATATATGTGTATATATATATCTTCCCAGGACAAATACTGGTGTTTAAATGGTCTGGGGAAGGTGTCTCCAGGTAGCTTGACCCACAGTCTCAAAAACCTAATCAAAAACTTTTCCTAATTCTTAGATAGAATCTTTATTAAACTTAGATCAGACCATATTGAACTTAGATCAATTCCTTTCCTAGAACCTTTAAAGAATGACTGACACCTGCTTTTTACACACTAAGTTGCTATCCCTTCTTCCAACTTCAATTTTTCCCCCGATTTTTTCTTTTTAAATCTTTATATTTTTTATAGAAATAAATCTATACCATAATTTTATGTATTTGTTTACTCTAGGATGCATCATTATTTTTTTTTTAATTGCTATAGTTAGACACTTATAACAGTCGCCTAACCTGTTTCTCAGAAATATATATGTTATCTTTTTCACAATCTACCCCAATATCAGATTTTTATTCATCTAGAATGAGGCTTTTCCTTTTTGGCAATAGCATTCTAACATTAACTGCTATTTTTCTACCTATCTGCTTTAAGGACCAGATCCCCTCTTTTCTCTGTTTCATAGTCTTTTCTCTTTTGTGTTTTTATGCTTTGTTTCTCCTTCCTAGTGGAAGACTTCTTGTATTTTCTTTGTTAATTTAATTCTCTTGATTTTGGACTCCATTTATTCAGTGGCCAAGTCTGTTTTATTCCTCTGACCCTTTCTTCTGATCTCCTTGCATGAAACGCTGTCAAAATATTCCACAGAGTGGGGAGAAATGTTCACAAAAATTGACTGACATGGTGACACTTTAGCTACCTGGATGTAGCCATCGTATTCCTTGAGGGAATTCCCAGGATCAGATGAAGACAGACAGAGAATACAGGCACACACATGATGTTTATTATCTCAGACCACCTTTTATGCATGAAGCTCAATGGAAATCCACTCATCACTCTGCTTTGCACTTATGTGCTTACACCATGCAGAAAATGTCTTTCTACCATGACTAACAAATGCCACACTTATGGCTGCTGCATCTCATCTCCTTGTTATAAACACTTTTAAATACATATTTTGACTTGACTTTGGTGTAGCCATGAGCTTTCTCTGCTGAGTTATTTATTTCCCATTATCTTGTTTAGGTTAGTTTCCAGTTCAGTTTATGGTGGCCACAGCTTGTACAACCTCTAGTTCGTGCTTAGATGATCAGAGTGGGGGAAGTAAAATGCTCAGAGGTAAAACATTATCATGCAGAGGATCATTCTGCTGTTCTTTAGTGCTGTGGGTTGGAGACTCAGTATAGGCATAGCATATATTGCCATTATCAAGTGCTGTCTAAAAGTCAAAGGTGTTAAGCTAGCAATTCTTGCTTGTGCATAGTCTGTAATAACAAAAGTCCAAATTAGTATGTGGCAATATGAGGTTGTATAGACAATATAGTTGGTCTAAGGTTGATTTAAATTTAATCTCAAAGTCAAAAGCATGAAACCTATCTCTTCTAAAAGTTAAATTAACACATATCTGAAATATTTTATACTGACCGAAGTAGATAGGATCCATTAATTGATTTTGCTGGAAAAAGTCCAACTCATATCACTTGGGAAATCTGCCTCTCAAAAAGATTGAAGATTTGAGAGGTATTAATGCCTACTAAAAATAATGGGAACTGCTGATGTTCTTGGAAACAAACCCTGTAGCATTATCTTAACTTACTGCTTTTTATTTTATTTTATGTTTTCTGTTCTTATTATAAGGTCCAGCAGAAGGACAATATCCTGCAACACAGCAAAATTGTATCTTCATGTGACAATTACTTTAGTCACAACTACTTTTCCTCTCGGAAAGTTATTCTACAAAGTGTTGAACATTGTCAGGGAACTGGCAATGGGACTGTGAAGTATTATCAGAGAAATATTTTTCATCATTGCCTTTTGTAGTATTTGATGCATGTTATGAAAGACACCTGATTTTACTAGAGTAGGAAAAGGAGTTTGGATTTTATTCCAGAAGAGACTGTTTACACCAGTAATGAACTATTCTTATAAAGTTTCTTGAAGCAATGTATTTGCCTATCTTCCAATTCAAATCAATATCAAACTGTTGGGAAGAGAAACACTGAACCAAGTTGAAGACCTCAGAGCCCTATTTATGTACCAATATGTGGGAATAGTTGTGAGTGAACAGAGCACTGCCCTTCCAGGGGATGGATCATTCACTCATGCAGATTATTAGAGAAAAACTTCAGGAACAGCTGTCCAGACATCAGTGTCTTCCAGTGTCCTTGAGAGGTGACCAAATTGCTGTTACATCTCTAGTGCACAGCAGTGTCAGCTCAGCCTAACTCTTACCACAGGCACAGGCTGATACAGAAGTGAAAAAAAGGCTTTTCCTGTTTAAGGCAAATTTCATTCTCCTCTGATCAGCAGCAAAGGGAGCAGTTAGTGTTCAACAGACCTTTGAGTTTTAGAGGTAAAGACCTTTCTCTGGCCTTATGCAGCTTATCTCGGATTCCACATATTAGGACTTAAAAGCCCATTAATCCTAACTGAACGTGCTTTACTGGAAACTTTGAAATAAAAAAGCAGGATAACTGCTGAACAAAACAGAGGGCACAGGCTTCTTACCTGATATTCCCCCTGACATTTCAGCATCCAGCCTCCCTCAAACCATGTATCTGCAGCAGCAGAGATAGGGAGATATGGAGTGACTGTGTCACCTCTGACATTTATTTTGAGTCATGAAAATAATATTATGCATTTACAGTGCAGTAATTTTTCAAATTGAATTTATTCCTGTGGATTTCTCCAGCATTCTTCTTATCAGGTGATAAGACTGAGTTTTGTTCACATTTATTTTCCAGCCATGCTTCACAACCACTTGAAAGTTTACCATCCAGGAGCAAGAGTTTTGTTAAGGCACATGGGTCAGTCAGTCTATCCACGCCGGTGAACTGCAGGAAAGGCCAGCAAATGGTTCAAGACACTGGTGCTGTGGCTTAGCAGCCCATCTCTGAAGAGAGCAAACATTATTAATGCATTAAATTTCACTTGGTGCTGGAATAAATATATACTATGTGAGGAAATACCAACCCACTAATAAAAAGGAATAATTTTGGTTTAAATTCCTTCAGATTGTCGGCTGGTTTTCACACTGAGTAATTTTCTTCTGTTAATCCAACAGCCACTACCAGAAGTAGGTAACCGGTTTCTCCAGCTAGTGCTTTCCTGTAACTGCTCTGAATTAATTCTGCTCATCAATTTACAAATACATTCTAAATATGCAAGAAGATGTCCCAATGGTATGAAGCTTTGCACAAAATCTTGAGCAACACAAAATCCATTCTGTAGTATATATAACCTAATATAATGCAATCACAATATATTACAGCCACAGAAGTAACAAGAATTGTGATTTCACATTCAAAGAAGCTGTGAAAGTCTTATTAGAGATTTGATGCAGTTTCCTAGTGTCTTCTTTATTGATTAACTTTCACTGCATCTCTCAAGTCTTAGAGCAAGAGTTGTGATATTGAATTTTTTTAGAGCTCTTTCTCAAGAATTTAATCCATTTTCTTTTTCATTCATTACCATTTTCTGTGTCAAGTTCTAATTTTTGGATGTAAATCTACAGCAAACCTTATAGCATCTCCTATAGCAGCTGTGTGCTATGACAAAAGGCAAAAACACAGGCATCTATATAGCTTTATGCTACCCACTCTAGCATATGTAAAACCAGTACTAAATGAGGCAAGTTATCTACTGTTTGGGCTAAAATTTTAAAAGTGTTTTGGTTTCTTGATGTTAAAGTTCAATAAACTAATAAATTAAGAGACCACTACATTTCTGGCCAATATAGCGAATATCTAGAAAATATGTTTCTCTTGAAAAACTTTAAATGGCTTGATTGAATCAAAATTTTATGATTTATGGGTTGAAAATGAATTATTCTGAAATAAAAATGTATTTGTGAGGCGAGGTAAAAATTTCCAGTGTTTTAATATATCAACTGAATGTCTCATGTCACAGTTGATGAAAAAATCCACCCAGGTCCTGTAACAAAAAAGCAGAAGGCACCCCATGACTACTCTGCCTCTAGGCTAGTTTTGCAGGTAAACTTCTGTTGTTCTTCCTTTAAAGTGTATGTGCAACCAGATTTGGGTTAAATTTCCAATTCATAAGGTTATTCTTTGTTAAATGTTTATAGGTCTTGTAAATAGACACTCTTACAGTACACCCTTTGACAAAACAGACTACAGACACTCTTTCAGCAGATGGAATAGATGAGCTGACAGAATAGCCAAGGGGGCACAGGGCCTCTAATATCCTCTGAAATCTCTTTAAATGAGCCTTTGACAGTTTCTTTACATGTGAAATGAGAACTCTTATTACTTTTCCACAGTTCTACAACAACTGTGAATGTTGGATTACTCATATGGGTTTTGTGCTTGTCTTTCCATGAAAATTTTCTCATTTGAACATCTTTGAGTGTATGGGTCTAAATCTGACTTCATGCACTCAAACTGTATCTGCCTTTTGCATACATTAAATCAAGAATTATTGCGACAATAGCATTTTGTCTACGGGATAAACTGAAAAATGTTCTTCTGTATCATAGTAAAATCTGCTTTACTTCCCAGTGTTAATCCAGGGAGCCCTCCTTGTTTGCCACGATGTTCTCCTCAGGAGTGAGATGTCACCAGGAGCAAGGTGCCCCTTTGCTCTGGCTGGTTCTTCCCTGCCCAGTGGCCAGCAGACTGCTGGCACACTCAGAGCACATCTCTCCTCTGCCTGGTTTTCCTTCAGGGTGAGCTAGGCTGGGCCAGTGCCATCTCTGCAGCTCAGCTACCCATCCTGGGGTGGTTTGGAATGGACATTATCACTGAGAGCACCAGACAGGTCTCATTTTAATGACCCTTGGGGGTCCAGCATCAGCACTGGGTTTTATAGAAGAGTCTGAAGATTTTTATACCTTTCATAGAATGGCTAGAAGCATACAGCATTAACCTGGTAGATCTAGGTGAGTCAGAAGACACTTAAGGCCTAATCTAGGGGGAAAACAGCAGCTATGATGTGAAAAGATGGGTGCTTTCTGCTACTTGTATCTTTACCACAATGTGGAAAAGGAAGAAAAATTCCTTTTCTGTCTGGTGAAAGAGTAAAACAGATTTTGCAGCATAGGAATTAGAGAATTAATCTCAGAGAAATTACTTTAGAAACATGATTCTTGTCATAAGGTTTAAGATTATTTAATGTAGAAATCAGAATTTCTTCCTCTTAAGATTATACCCAAAGATTTATCTATATTAGCAGAGTTAACTAAACACCACACAAAAAACCCTCCAGAAGTCCCATTCTCTTTTTTTTATGACTGTATAAATCTTGTGCTGCAGAACCATGCATCTTTCAAAAAGCTTGGGCTGAAGCGGTGAAGCTTGTTCTTGGTTATAACCAAGTGACCAGAATATTTTGGCCAAGTGGCTGCTTGTATTTTGAATTTCTCAAGCTTAAGAGAAAATGAACCTGGAGAGTGGATTTTCATTTTCTATCCACAAAGTTTGTTTCTTGTTGTTGTTGTTGTTGTTGTGGTATTTCAGGGTACCTGAAGACCCTCTGAAAGGATGAGTGCATATCACACAGTCTGTACTGGAGACATGTAGCTAACTCACTGGGTTAGCACCTGGAGGCCAGGCACAACACTGTGCTAGACAATAATCCTATCCTATCTGTGGGCCAACTACTTTTAAAATAAAAACATCCATCTTCCTCACTGGTTTCTCCACATGATGCTGTTGCAAAGTGCTTCCTCTTATACAGGTTCTGTGCACACCTACCAAGATGTCTCTGCCTGGGCTGAATTTGGGCTGAATTTATTGATGCATCTAATATACAACAAGTCTTCTTCTTGTTTGTTATTGTTTGTTATGTTTTGTTTCCCTGTTTCTGCCACCTATATTCTCTCAAATATCTTCTCAGTCAAACCCTCAGAGACACTCATAATGTAAATAAAACACGAAGTTTTCATAATGCAATTTTTCCTTGTGGTTTGGCGATCATTGGACAAAATAAACAAATAAACAAACAAACATCCCCCAGTGTCCTGGAAATGAAGCTGTATTATCTCCTTTTAGACAAAGCCATGAAAGTCTGAGTTCTATGGCTCTGATGGCTAATCTACAATAGTGACTGTGCACTCCAGGCTCCTGGTAAAGTTACAATCACAGCGCTGCAGCTTCTCTTTAAAGTACTTTTACCACACTGTAGTTTTCCTAAATCCTTTTGATTACATTGGAGCATGTCACAATTCTGATTTTTGCTATTGAACTATGTGAATATAACCAGTTTCTTAATTTATGTTGTTAAACATTTTGTGAGGAAATTGCCTATTGTGTTTTGTTGTGGATTTCATTAATATAATGTAACTCAGCTTTCTCTAAGATTAAAATCAAAGATGAATAACTTTGTGCTCAGCTAGAGCATGCCATTTGCTAATTCATCTGAGATCAATAATGCTTGAATGAATAATTTAGTAAACCACTGTGCATCCTTTTTGGCTGTTTTATTTTCTTCCACAAATTACACTTATTTGCAAAAACATGCAGCATTTAGAGAGGTAGGGAAAAGAAAGACTTTCTTTCTCCTCATTTTCCTTTACTTTTTTTCTTAGCAAGCAGAGAATTAATTTGTGTTTTTTAATTCTGAATACCCAACTGAAAAATCTTTCAAGAATTTAAAGTCTCAATGTTGGCTTTTATTAAAGCACTCTTTGGACTTTCTTTTTTACATTTTTTTTCTTGATGATTGATTCTATGATGCTCATTGCAGCCTTGTGCAAATAAATTAGTATGAACAGCAAATGTAGTGTGGAAAAACAGTGTTTTATTTGTGCATGGTAAGTGTAACACCAGTGTAACAGTTGTTAGACAGATTGATCTTTTTGTAGCAAGTCCAAAATGCCTGAAAGAAATCGAACATATGCAAAACACAGTTTAGGCCAGTGACCTAAATTAACCAGGCACAGGGCAATCCAGGTATTTGGGTGTGGTATTTGCCTCTGTTCAGAATAATTTAAGACTGAAAAACTCAAATTTTGGGATTAAATAGGAAAGATCTCTCCAGTGAAATATTTTTCCCACAAGGGGATTAATGCACTTTTAAGGGAGGAATCTAGCTAGGGAGATATTAATCAGGATGTTTTTTTAACTCTGGAGTGAATTGGAATTATATTGCCATCTTTTTTTTTTTTTATGTTTTCTTCTAATAATTAGTCTGTGGGGCAAAAAGGTGGGGTGAGGTGGAGAAAAGGGCAAAAGTACTATAAATTTTGGAAAGAGCTTCGGGTAAGGAATGAATGGATGGATGGATGGAGACATTAATTCACACAGAATTTTAACTGTTTTTTTTTTTTTTTTCTAGGACACATATCTCAGAAGCTTTACTGTGTAAATGATTTAAGAAGACTCCTTCTGCTAATGTCACATCTTCACTGCTTGCTTTGCAGTTATTTTGATGACTTCTTAAGGATATACTTTCAGATTCACGAGATAATGCAAGTCTCACAACTTTCATCCTCACTTTAAAGGAAGACGATATGCCTTCTAATGCTGCAGATAATAAGTAGAAAGCTATTCTGTGCATTTCTTTGATGTACAGAAGCTAAACATCTCTTTTTTATTGCCACATTTTTACAAGAGATCCTGTGGGAAATGCAGAAAAGTAGTGCACTAGGATTGCCATTTAGGATGCTATGGCACATTTACAAAAAAAAAAAAAAATAAAAAAATGAAAGCACAAAGGAGATTTGTGTCTCTCTGGACCTGAATTGCTGGACAATGTTACCTTAGGACATCCTAGACAGCACTTGGTTACTACTCTTAGGCAAATGAAGTGAGTCCATCACATAGTGTAATTAGGTTGACATATGCTCTGATCTATTGGATTGACTGCTTAAAGTGATGTATCTTTTTTTCCCTCCTTTGTAAAAAGAGAAATTTGACTGAGGATTGCATTCTTCACTCTGGCAGTAGTATCTAGCACCATAATACTTGTGTCTTTTCTGGATCTAGACCATGAATATGTGAAGGAGAGAATCAATGGAGAATAGATACCCTATATTGATGTGAATAGCTTTTACAGCATTTGAAATTTATTCCATATTAGAATCTGAAAACTTTGCCTTTTCACAGATGGCTAAAAAACAGGATGAACTTGGATCTAGTATCCAATGTTAATGTTATACTTTGTCTTTATTAAGTGGAAGGTTATTGATTTGAATAATTGTATTGCATGACATGTCATTACCTTGTAACAGTGAATTAATGCAAATAAAATATCTAGGAAGAGAAAATTAGTTTGGTAATACTGCTGATAGTCATAACGATGTATTGATTACATATTAACACAATAAGATTTATAGGTATATGCAGTATATTAATTCTACATTGATATGCATAAATAATTTTAATATTTGGTCTAATTGTCCAATTATACTTTCTGTTTGGAATCTGACTATAGGGAATTTTCACCAGTGAGGAAATGCATTTGGTCTTTCGTTTTTACATGTCTGTGCATTTGTTTTCTTTTGGATTCCAGAAATGTTAGTCAAGGTGTCCCTGTAGCTGATCCTACTGGCTACATGCTGAGCAGAGCTTGTATCTACGAGGAAAATTTTGCCTTGGGCTCTTCATGAACATAATGCAGCTGAACTGTCTTACTGGCAAATTATGTGTAAGCAACTTGGTTTTAAACTGTGCATTCCCCCTTTTGTGTCAGTGACATCCTCTCTTTTTGTCTTTATCCATGTTAGTCATTCTCAGGTGTATATCTGAAAACACATTTAATTTCATTGTGAAATAATGGCAAAAAAAGCTCACAACATGTCTGTGGTGGTGATTTTAAGCCAGTCACTATGCAGCATTTCTTCAGAGATCTACAGACATAATTGTACACAATTCAGCGCTGGACAGTATAATTTGGAGGCATTTCCATGTCTCACGTGATTTGAGTTTTTTTGGTGCCAGATTGTTTTCTGTGTGAGGAATTCCTCCCTCAGTGGCAGCACTGTCAACAGCCCTATTTGTCAGCCTGACTGTGGTATTTGCAAATTATTTTAGATTTGCACATTACCATGATGCAGAATAACCTTTTACATTCACTATCAAGAGATATATTCTAAACACAAACATCTAATAAATACATCAAGGCACTTCTTATTCAGCCCTTGGCAATACAGGTGATGCCAGATAGAAACAGCTCCATTGGGGTAGCCGTAATCTTTTCATCTCTGGTTTAAAAGCCTCTATTTCTACTGCCTGCAAATGTCAGATACTAATACATACAGATAGATTGATTTAGGTACACATCATAAGTGTCTTGTTTAGTTAGAAAAAACTCAGGAATCACTGGGGGAAAACTCTTACAGCTAGTACTGAAACAATAGACCTGAATGACTATTGTGAAAAGATTCTCACATTTTTGATAAACAAGCTAGGTTGGATAACATAAATTATCTTTCTGTGCAACATCAAGCTAAGAATAAGGCTAATTTACTTTGCTTCTTGTCAAGACATAGGATGTCTACCAAGTTTTTTGATGTCCTAGATTACCATTTAGCCTTCTCCCGTGAAGCCAAGTAGGTCATCCCTGCACTGAACTGAAACTACTACAGTATAGATACAACTCAGGCAAGGAAATTCTTCCTAGAATTGTTGCTTTATTTTTTTGTTTGTTTTTTTCCTCCATTTCTAGTAGTTGGTTTAGAAAAATCTCATATATTTATTTGACATCCTCATGTCCTAAGACTGATATATGGAATAGTTAAGTGACTATAGCAAATTTACTTGTGGATTACCATATCCATGGTAAGAACAAATTTATCTCTGTGTGGTAAAAATACTATTTTACTTATTTTTAAATTATTTAATTAGAGGCAGAGAGAGGACATCAGTAACATTTCATATGGTTTACTTGTCTGAAAGTTTTTGACTTAATTTATGCCATAATTTTACAATGTGATGTGTATTCCATGACAGTCTAGCAGCACCTGGAAACAAAGAGTTAAGATGTTAATATGTGCTCTGAATACAATTACAAGGCCTCAACCACTATATTTTGGGTGCAATATTACTTAGAGGGATTATCAGATGAAAGCTACATTAATTTGCATCTCAAACCTGAGAAGTGAGAGCAAGTTCACTGTAACTTGTAACCTAAAACAATGAACGTCAGTAAAACCAGTATGACAGACAGAAAAATGGGATAAATTTCAATTAAACTGATTTTAATTCTCCAAAAATCAAATATTTATTCTTAATTATTCTATACTTAATGGAGACAGTTAGGCAGCCCAGGAAGTTCAGTGTAGATGAGAGTGGTACCTGAGAGAACAAAATATGACATTTAAGGTAGGTAGAAAAAATAATCTTGTCAAATGCCTGTGGAAGAATTCAGTGTCTGTGGAAACTGGATATGAACATAATTCAGTCACCTAAATGTTGGTGACTAGTGCTATTCAAGGAATCCTTATCAGGATGACATTATGTCACTGGATTTGTGAGTAATCCAACAGAAGAAAATCTGACAGGAGGCCTGAGAGTATCTCAGATGTTAGTGGTTGCAAATGATTAACAAAGTGAATCAAGACATGAACTTGAAAAATATACATATATAGAAATTAGAAAAAATAGTCCTTAAAGATTAAAATAGTTTGAAATAATTAAAAAATCTCAACCTCTCTGGTATCAGTTCTGGGGTGGGCACTGTTAACATCTTTGTCAGTGATGTGGCCACTGGGATCCAGCACACTTTCAGCAATTTGCTGACAACCCTGAGCTGTGTGGTACAAACACCCTGGAGAGTGGTCCCACATCCAGAGGGACCTTGTGAGGCTGGAGAGGTGGGCCCATGGGGACCTCCTGAAGCTCAAGAAGCCAACTGCAAGGTCCTTATTCTGGGTCAGCAACCCAAAACACAAACACAGGCTGGACAGAGAATGGATTAAGAGCAGCCCTTAGTAGAATTTGGCATGTTGGCTGCCAAGGAGCTCAACATGACACAGCAACATGCACTCACAGACCAGAAAGCCAAATGTGACTTGGGCAGCATTAGAAGAAACATGATCTGCAGGACTTGGTATTGAAATGAGGTGATCTTTAAGGACCCTTTCAACCCAAAGCAGTCTATAGTTCATTAAAAAATATTCAATAATATAGTACCAGAGCTATGCCACGATTATATCTGATAAACTAGAGTGAACATAAGTCTGAGAGTCAGAATAAGAAAGAGTTATATGTTATAGATTAGATACTTTAGAATAAATAATGACCAGACAAACCAAATGGTCACTTGCAGATTTTTCTGGAGTGTGTTTGTAAAGGTGGCATGATGGTTTATTCCATCTCAGGACTCAGCTTCACAGGTGAGTCCCATTGAGGAGATCTGGGCAAATAATAATACAGATGGAAATTTCTTAGTGTTGTGACAAATCCAGCACATTCAAAATGTGGATTTGTCTTTCCCTCTCTCATAGATCTTCTCTCCTTTCTCTCACCCTTTTGTTTCTTTTGTCCTCTAACTACAGTCTGACATTTCCCCTCCATCTCCAGATCCAGAACAACCTATAGAAAATGGAAGATATATCTCCAATTAAGAAGATGAGCCAGGACTCTGATCAGGTCTAGACATAAAGTTTTGAGCAGCCCAAGCTCCCTGTAATTAAATTACAAAATTTCTTTGACTGCATGTGGAATGAATACTTTGATTGCTCAAAAATTATTTTGGTTTCAACAACTGTTGTAAATATAAATTTACCACAAGTGCAGGAACATCCTAAACAATATGATAAATATTTCAGGTTTTGGTAATAAACAGTAATGTTAGGAAATATTTGGAAGTAAAATAACATGCTTTTGGAGAAGCTTCTGACTTATTAGTATAAAATTCTGCACTAATTGAGGAAGTGGATTTTGAATGAAAATTTTGCAGAGATTTATATTAGGATTAAGAAGCAGCAATTCTATTTAGGACTCCACATGCCTATTCTTACTATTTCCTGGAAATGTAGGCCATTAAGGATTATGCAGAGCATTATAGTTAATTCAACTATTGAATTAATAGATTTTGGAGACTCTAAACTCTCTGAAATATAGGTCTTAAATTCCTTGAGGGGTTGAAGGAGCTGCACTGCTTAATAATTTTAAATATATTGACTATTAATGACAAATATGCTTTGTATTTCTACCACTTTTCAAAAGGACAACATTAGATGGCATTTCTAATCAGGAATAAACTCAGACAAGACTGAGTCAAAACTTCAGATTGCACCAGCTAGTAGTAGAATTCAGACTTCTCCCAGTCTCACTGGGGAATTGACTTTTTCTTGCTAATTGCTTTGGTCTCCTTGATATGGTTCCTGCTGTGCTGCTTATAAGCCTGACTGATATCCTAGAAATGCCTTCTAAATGACTTCCTTATCAGTGACAAATTCTTTTAGCTCCCTGGAGGAACAAGGAAGAGAGTTGTTTTATCCTGTTTCACTAAAGCATGAAGATTACTACTGCTTTTCCAAAAATTTACACACCAACTGACCAAAATGCAGATGACAGTCTTATTTAGTATTGTTTTCCATAATGAAAATTGTTTATTGTGGATTCAAAGCTAAGTCTTATTCAGACTTGTTTGAGAAGTGTCGGGGCATAAAATGAAGAAAAAGATGCTGCAAAAAATGGCCATATGATATTGCTGAGGCCTTGTTTCACTGTTATTTTTTTAAAGAAGTGGGTTGAAAGGAAATAAGTTGAAAAGAAAAGCAAAATGGAAACATACAGTGAGAGAATGAACCCTCAGAAGGAAATTGCAGCTCTTCCTCTGTAACCATCCATTTCTCCCTTCATAGTGTATCCCATCTTCTTCATTCTGCCTGTTCTTAGAACTGTTTAAAATATCATCCCAGTCTTTCATTTACACTTGTTTGCTTCCTGAGTGCTTTTGGCTGTGTCCTGGATTTAATCAAGAAAACCTGTGCAACCTACTAGATGATCATGGTGTTACATTATGTTTTTCCCCACCTTTTTTTTGCTCCAGGAACATCCAAGTTTGAATTCTCCATGAATCATAATGGAGTTCCAGCTTTGGAATAATAGATTACAAATAGATTGTAGTGACACTGCAAAATATGGCTGTCTTGGTTTGTTAAATATTGGCTGTCTGAAAAGAAAACTGGAGGTTGTATTGACAGATCAGAAAATGAAGTTTTTAACTGTACTTAAAGTAGGCACTGTGTGATTTATGATTCCTTTCATAATCACCTGTGAGGAAAGAAGTTTGATATGTGTCAGTGCTGTTTGGTGACTACAAGTCACTTTAGAACAGAATGAGAGGTTTTCAGTGACTTAGCTTTGCAGCTAGACTCAAAGGGAGCAATGTGATACTCACTGGAAACTGTGACAAGAACTTAAGACTGGAAAGGATTTACCAGAGCTTCAAGCTATGCCTCCTTCATATCTGTATGAAATACAGTTCTTTTCACAAACTCCAGCACTATCCAGTTTGACATTTTTGGCTGCACAGAGGGATATTTCTTTCCACTTGCAGCATAAATGTTTCCATGACAAATGTATTCTTTAGTGGGTTTATGCCAATATTTTCCCTTAGCTCAGGTCATTCTATCCCATCTCTGTTCTTTACTTCCTTGAAAGAATTGCCAAACATTCTTAGCTTCAATCTCCAGCTGTTCCAGTTTAACATGAAGGGAGAATCCCTTGTAGCTCTTACTGATAAGAAACCATTTTAAAAAGTTAGCAGTTCTGATTATCTTCAGCAGAGGTCAGTGGTGCAGTTTATTATGATTTTAGTTGTCCCAAAAGTGCATTGAGACCAAGCTTCTCAAAACTGGTTATCTAAACCAGGTGGCCTAAGGCTCATAATCACTTGTCTTTGAGTTGTCAAAGATGAATAGCCACAAATTCATCACGCCAGGTTTACTGATACAATCAGCCCTCTTTAATAACAAGATTTGGGAAGGTTTAGTTACCAATAAACAGTGGAAAATTCTTTCATGTTCTGTTCCTAAGGCACATGTACCCAAGTTTCCAGACTCTCACTGGACAAGATACTTACTATTCACTTTCTCTGTGTTTATAAATCTGCAAGATTCTACTGTGTGGAGTATTAATTTGTATTATGATGTTTCTTTACTCCATCTCTTCTCAGTGAATTCAAGCTTGGCTTTCTGCATAGGTTAGATTTAGTTTTGGTACTGATGGTGTGCTGGGGAATAATGTCCCACTGGATCACTTCTTTCTGCATAAGAATATGAGTGCTGGGCAGAATAGTTGCCAGGTGCTTTGTCCAGGTGTTCTGGAGAGATTGACATCTGTCCAATAAACAGAAAGTGATTTTAGGAAGACCAAACCCTTCCAGCCTAAAGTACAAATCCAAAGTTGAGTATTACAAAGTCTTCCTCCTCTGCTCTTGGCTCATTGAATCATATTTTTGTATTTTCATTCTCAATTACTGAAGAATTCAATGGACAGCTTTATATAAAATAGGCAACTACCTGCATAATACATTAAAAAATAGAACTGCAATTTATAGCCTGATCCTAAGATAAAGCACAGAGAAATATAAGAAACACAGTTGAGATCATCTCTTTCCCCTGAGCAAAGGATCAGAAAATGCAGGTCAACTTTTCTGTGCAGCCCGGAGAGAGGTTGGGCTGCATGCAGAGCAGTACCTAGCTGCTCTGGGATGGATTGTGGTGGGGCACTTGCTGCTCTGTTCTGCTGCCTCAGGACCGTTTTGGGCAAAGTGAGTCTTTTATGCTTGCTAAGCATAGCCACAGCAGCCAATCTTCATGAGTCTAAAAGGGAGTAATAATGTGTTTATACAGCACATGAGAGAAAATTACAAGTGCCAAAACAACTAGATCAGAACCCAGGTTGCCTTCTGCCCTTGGGTTATTAATTTGGGTCCATCTATCAATTCTACACTTGTGAGATAACTGCTGCAAGATAACAGTCCTATACTTTTTAATTGCTGCACCAATCCAAATAAGAACTGAATTGGTCCCATAAAACTATTACACCTGAGCTCACCAAAGAAAATCCTTAATAACTGGACTGAGGACTCTGAGTTGGCTCAAAGTGGCATAAAAGAGCAGTGTTTAAGCTCTGCTAGAAAATATGCTGGTCTTACCTGGAAGTGTTCATCAGCAAGCATCAATAGCCCTAACAAGGGATACAGATATTGCTGACTGTGTTTTACAGGAGGGAAAAATTTTGTCAAAGTCAAGAAGCAAATCTGTGATATAAATTGGACAATTTGTAGATCTGACTCATCATTCCACAGTCCTGCCATATACAATGTCCTGTAGGCTATGCCAGCTCTGCAAAGTAGCTGTTTGAGTAGAAAACAATGACTGCAAGCAGCACAGCCAGCAGTTTTTAGGAGAAAAATCTAAATAAAATATATTATGGTAATAAAACAAATTAGCAGCTGTTATCCTGAGGCAACAGCAATGAAGCTCTCACAAAACAGGCCTTTATTAGAAGTAGTAACAGTAATCATAAGTTCAAGTTTAACTAAGTGAGCCATTAAAAGTGTAATGCTGAAATGAACAGAACCAAATGACAAAGTAAAATATGCCTGGGGCAATGAACAGGTTTTTAATTTGTTTAACTTCCATCTCTCTGGTGTCTGGCTCTAAAAAATGATGTGACAAAAGACTCCTCACGACATTCTTGTCTGAACACTAAATAAATTAATAAAAGCAGCGGCAACAATAGTACATACAGCCTATTCATCTCCCACAGTGCTAACATCACTAGCCCTCTCTGGCCTTGTGCTCTGGTTTTCCATTATTCAGGAATTGCGAATAATTTCCATTATTCATTATTCCTCCAGCCATTAGGAGGGTGTATCCATGCAGGCATAGAGACCTTCATGCAGCAAAGACCTCTCAAGCCCCATATTCAGCCACAGTTTGTTATGTGAGAGGATGCTAAGCTCAAATTTATCAGAAAAATCAAATCAGAAATTTCTTGTACAAATTCTTTTTTTCAATTTACCTGTTCTAGGGGGGAATACTGGGCTGCTGTGAGGGTGTCATCACCTGCAGGTACATCCTGGCAATCCTGGCATCTCCTGGACATGGTACAGCCTTATGTCATTCCCAGGAGCTCTAGGAATGCTCAGAAATTGTGACTGCAAAATTAGAATAGAAAAGATCAAATTACATTACAGATACTTTTTCCAAACTTCTCTAGACCATAGTATCCTGTAGAAATTTTATTCTAGCTTTCTCTAAGATAAAATGGTAGTTACTTTGCAGTATAGTCATGACAAAACTCTTGTTTCATTCATATTTACATCTCTGACTTTAATTTGACTGGGTTTATCTCCTACAATCCTGTTCTGCTTTTGTGAAAATATAATTTCTTGTTTCCCAAAATATTAATGAAAATCGTATCAGAGAAATAAAGGTAACTATGGTTTTCATATAGCATTTGTAAAAGTACTTTAAATATTGTAAATAGCTATTTCCATCACCAGGCATGCTGGAGAAAGTTAACTAGGAAAAAAAAAAAAAAAAAGCCATAATGACTTTCAAGGATTTGCTGAAGGCAAAAAATTGCATTTTATAAATCAAATTCCTTAAAAATGCTGACTTAGTTTCAAAATCATTTTCTCTACTTATCTTCTGAGTTTCTCCTTGCTGTGCTAGAAATTGTACAGTGAGCTTTATATGAGCTGTGAAAATGGATTTGTGATTTTTAAGCTAGCAAATCTAAACCAAAATAGTAGTTGCCATTTAAAAAAAAAAAAACCAACAAAAAACAAAATCCCCTGCATCAACAGCCTCTGATGTTAAAACAACGAATTTGACTAGTCAAAATCTTATTATTACAAACATCATTACACAATGTAGACTCACATTTTTTACTTGATTTATGAGTCAGTGAAATAGGTTCCTCTTGCGAAGAACTGCATGCTAGTCTAAATGTAAATAACTTCAGTGAAATCATTTGTGCCTTGAGTACTAGGAGTTAGAAGAGAATAAAAAGAGAACTGATTGGTTTATTGTGACAACTTCCTAGTATGAGTTTTTTCAGTCTTTATAAGGGGGCAAGAACAACTGTAGAGTGTATGATCCAGGACTCACTGGGAAAAAACATGGAACATGGAAAAGGGGCAAGAGCTGTTTACCTCCTGGTCTCTGGCAACCTGATGTTGCATCCAAAGTGTTTCGTGGATCAAATCTACTATGACAAACTCTGTTCTTAAACCATGTGTGCTAAGTACCTTTTCCTATAGCAGTTTGGATATTGGCACACATGTTCAGTTTTTTCTACAGGTATAATCACGATTTCACAGACAAAAAAAAAGTGTATTTTCACAGCAGCTTAAAATTGAATTTAATTTCACTTAAAGAAGAAAGATCAAAATCTTACTAGTCTTTTCATCTGCTAGCTAGCTCATTTATATTCATATCTCGTCTAAATACTTAGAACTAACTTCAAAAAATTGTAGGCACACATATAAACAAGAACTTGTTACATAAATTTTTAAATTATATTTCCCTGTAATTTCTAATGTGTAAAAATGTTCTGAAGAATATAATGCATTTCAAATATTTGGTGAATTGTAGTATGCAGAAGAAATGTGCTTTTAACTCCATCATTTTTCCATGTACACAAAATGGTTGTTCAGGTGCACTACCATTACAAAGGTCATAACTGCAAGATACAAATCATGCCTTTGTTTGTTGTGATTAATGTTACAAACCCCAAATAACCCATATTCAGAGATTGAAAATTTGTAGTGATGCATATAGTGGTCCCTGAAGAAACAGAACTGAGGGAGATCCTGTCTTCCAGCTAAAGGGTCATTTGCAGTGGTAAGTCAATGCACTATTCCTGAAAGCAAAACTCAGAAGTCCTCACAAATTATTTTCCTGTAAGAAAATTTTCAATTCTGGTCACAACACTGATTTCTTTGAATACAGAGAAGGCACCATGTTTCACAGACTGGTGTTCTCTTGGGTGTTTTGCCATCATTTAGAGCACAAAACCTTACTTGGGGGAACATGGGGGGGCATTCATAGCTCAGTTTGCTGTGTAGAGCATTTTTGTTTTAAGTCCCTGAAAAACTTGGAATGTCAGAAGGCTCTGTGGCTTCCCTGTGAATAGGAGACAGGAAATATTCTTTGTGGGTACAACTGCATTGGTGAATAATGGCTCCTCAGCTTGTTATCAGGTCTAGTTCCCTACCGTGTGCATTGAGCACAAAATGTTATTTGATTCTCAGCCTCCCTTTTTGTGAAGAATCTGTTAGTTTGGATATAGTTCATTATAGAAATTGCTCATATGACATATTATGGAGGATCTGCCTCATTTGACTGCATACACCCTTCTCCAGTGTAGCTCAATGTATCCCAAAATATGTATACCTACTGTTTCAGGTGCTTAAAAGTGAAAAAAAACTAAAGGCCCATATAGTCACAAAATAATTATTCCTTAGGATTGCAGAGGAAGTATATTGGGCCCAAATTGCATCCAGAGTCAAATATTGTGTGGTTTGGCCTACCTACTTAAGGAAGGTATGTGTGTGTGTGTGGATAAAGAGAGAGCACAAGCTATTCTGTCCATGCTGAGATAGATGAATTTTGCAGTATGGATGTAACATGGGTGATTCTAGAGATTTTACTTTTGTCTTCTCATTTGGTCACACAAGAAATTAAAATGTCTATTAATTAAAAATGAGCCTTCTGCAATGTTTTTCTATATCTAATGGAATCCTCTTCAAAGTTTCTTCAAAGGAACTTGCCATCTGCACAGTAATTTTGTTATTGATGATGTTTTCTAACCTACCTTCCTAAGCTGATGGTTCACTTATGCCTTAAGGAATGCCTGTGTTTCTTTTCATACAAATATTATTTTATATCCTATCTAAAGTAACTATGGATGTTCTCATTATCCTTATAAAGGTTTAATCCTTTTTTAATTCCTTCTAAGCTCTTGGTCTGAATGCTGTATTGTTACAATGGGTACTAATAACATATTATTGAGCCTTTGACTATTTAAAATCCCTCTTTGCCTACGTTTTCAAAGTACATTTCACCTGCCATTTTTTACTGCAGAATTTACTTAAAAAGAAACACCCACTTCTTTGAAAATCATGTTCAGTTAACCTCTTGACTACTGTCCATTTAGGTATGCATTTCCTCATTTTTTGAAAAATTTAATTTTTATTATTATAGGTTCTTAAAGGAAGGGCAGGTTTAGAGGTTAAAGTATCAACTTTGGGTTTCCTTGTTGTGCAACTTCTGTCCATATAATACTGAGCAAATAATTGAGGAATCTTGCCCCGGTGACTCATCTGTACAAAGGGAATGGTGAGATTTTCTATCTTAAAATACATTTGGCAATGCCCAGTGTGGTAACTGGGGTTCCTTCTAGGTGTATTAAAAAGATAGTGTCACTACTTTTATAAGTTATTGCTTTGATTAGTTTCATTTTTCCTTTCTTATTTTAATCATTATATTTTTATATACAGGGTTTTTTATTTATATGATTCTCTTAAGTGAGGATGATGGATTTAGACATAAGCTAATCACTATTACATAAAACTCAACTACATTAATTAATGAAAAAGGTTATTTTTGTTTTTCATTATTTCATTTACATATTCATTTCTTTAAGTCTCATAGATTTATGCCTGTGTAGCACATCACCTGGTGTGGTGCAGAAATATCATTGGTTTTAAATGGAAACATTTAGAATATCAATAAATAAATTTTGTCTAACTGGATCATTTGGACAGTATATATGTGGGTGCTTCACAACTACTGTTTTACAAAATACTGATTCATTCCCATTCATTACTTTGTTTAGTGAGAAGAACTGAATGTGTCAATGAATTATTTGCTGAATTTTGTCTGGAAATTGACTATATAACAAAAATTTTGACAGAAAAATATCGTTAACAGATGAAAACTCTGGAAAGAGTTAAAATCGTTACACAGAAAAATATTAATATATTAAAATTCAAAAATAAAGAAATTGTCCAGAGTAGATAAACATAACACCTCTCAATGAATTCTCTTCATATGAACTACAAATCAGATACTTTAAAAAGTACATGAGCAATTTTATGCATGAATGGCATTTTTTTATAGGAAGTTTCATAGTGAGGAAAAAAAGGTCTTTGTTCCCCTAGGTAAAGTCAACCAGGGCATTCTTCTCATTTGGCCTTTTCTTAGTTACAGTGATTTAGTGAAATCATTATTTAAGTAAAAAATCTTATTAAATATTGCATTTATATTGCAAGGATGGCTCCTATCTACACCTTTAAGCAGCTTTATTACACTGTTAGTTCTGCTTTGTCAGTATTTCTGTGTTAAACTGTTCATATGACTAATTAAAATGTGATTCTAAATTCTATTTGTTATTACTTCTATTATCTTTGTTATAACACACCGACATAACATGTTTATGGGTTCTGTAAGCTAATCTAATTTAATATTGTGCTTGTAAGTGAAATGTCCTTAATAGCAATAGCTGCCCTTGGAATGCTGATTTGAATATATATGTACAAACACACACACATAAATATATATATATTAGTCAGACTGCTAGGTTTTACTTACTTCTAGCCTTGTTGCTACTCCAGAGAAGCAAATCCTTTCATGGTTGAGGATGCTAATTTGTATTCAATTAAAGGAAAGAGAACTGGGTGCATGATAATCACATCAACACCATATCAAATTCAAGGACAAAAGTAAAATAAGCATATAAAGAAAATGTAGCTTGATATTTCATAGTGCTCAGCTTGTAGAAAAGCAGATACGGCTTCCTATTGCCAGGAGAATAGTAAATATATAAATAGGCCACATTTCTTGTTTCGTGGCCTTTAGCATATGGGCTTTGCAACTCCATCACCCTTTATCCTTTCTACCAGGCAGCACTGGTTCCCTTGCTATTTTTCCTCTGTTTATATTTCTCCACTCTTTGCAAGTATCATTGGAGCCATGGATTTGAAAGTAATGTATAAAATTTAAAATTCTTTTGTGTTATAAGGTATAGTATCAACAAATCATTACCCTTTGACTATTCCCTATTTAGATAATCAGAAGCATGGGTAGCTTACCCAAAGATGCTTACAGTTTTGTACACCAGAGAGAAACTCTGATCAAAAAGGCTGGTTGTCATCAGGTTTTGGCAGTAAAGTTCCTTTTTAATAACTTAGAGTAATAGACTTTGTGATTAAAGGTTGTTTGGGAGTTGGCAGAAAACAATGTTCATCGAAAGCCTTGTAAGAATATTTTAAATGCCTAGAAAATTAGCCCTTTTTTCACAATATGAACGTATTAGAAAGTCTGCTTGTTAGATTCAGAGAAGAAAACCCAAATAAACAAACAAATTAGTCACATTGAAAGGTACAGAAAACTTGAATTTCCACTGAGATTATGTGATATTTTGGTGCATATTACAAAGAAAAATCTATTCAGCAGTTATGTTTCTTCTCAAGAATTTTATTCTCCTACATTGAAGTAATGAAAATCAGCAGTTTGAGTACCACTGAAAATCCAGTTAGTATCTATACTTTCCAACTTCTGCTTTTCTTTATTCCAATTGTATTATTGCAATTTCTGATCATCTTGCAGTCATGTTTTGAGCTATGTGTGCAACATCTGACCTTTCCATAGGTGAATTACAAACCCAACTCTCTCCAGCCAGAGGACTAGGTGTGCCTTTTAAAGCAACAACAATAGCCTTCTAAAGGGCTTCCTAGTTACCAATGTCAATTTTTCAAATTATCTTGCTCTGAATGAGCAATTTGTCGCAGAGAAAATCCTAGACACACATGTTCTATCATGTTATATCCTTCCCTATGTTTTATATTGCTAACACAAGTGGCCAGCTTCTCAAACTTGAAGCAGCAGTCAGTGAAAGGTGAATTTCAAGCTCATTTCAAGTGATGAGACCACCTAGAGAATGGCATTGTACTGCATTATACTGGGCTACATTATGCTAGGCACTATTGAAAAGTATGTATAAGCACAGGAAAAGTGTATCCTGCCCCAGGGAATCTCCATGAAACAGGCATGATAGATACAATTAAAGAAAATTACCTTATTTCAAAGATTGGATCTCTGGCAGGAAGAAAGCAAAAGACATTGGACAGAGATTGCAAACTACAAGACCACAAGAAAAGCTTCCCAGTTCAAACTACCAATATTTAGGAAGAGAAATTATGTAATTATATGCGTTTATTCAGTATTGCCTATTCTTGCTTTTATTGCAACTTTTGATTTAACTTTTGACAAAACAGTTTTCAAAATTATATGAATGTGAGTGGCTTAAAATACATATATTGATTATAATGTACAGACATAATAGCTGGAAATAAAAGCTCAGTAATGTGATTAAAATAAAATTTAAAATAACTACGGTGATTAAAACCAAAAGAAAACCAAACACCTAACTTATCTGTAGTATTTTAGTATTTTAAAATCAAGATGCATGAGTATTTCAGAAGAGGCTTTCTCTGAAAAGAGAAATTATTTTCATGATGTATTTTTTTACTTTTCATTTTCACAGCATAAGCAGGAATGGAAATGCAAGATCTTCACAGATGTTGGCTGAATAAATAAATTCATAAATGGTTAATTTTGGCCGTCACAGATATGTGGTTAATTACTATAATGAAGAATATTTTTGGAAAAAAAATAAAAGTTGAATGCTGATATTACCAATTAACACACAAATCAAAGAAGCAAAAATCCACAGTTAATAGAACACTACATAGTCCTTGTAATTAAAGTGTGACATGAGAGTCCGGTGTCTCAAAGAAGAGAAATCCTTTAATTAGCCAGGATTTGAAAAGCAAAGACAAAATTGGAAGGTTAAACAGGGAGTAGCCACATTGTAGCATACTATCATAAGAAAATGACAGGACTTAGACAACTTCCAATCATCCATATTTCTGGATTTGGGTTTCTCTCCATTGAGAATTTTGTCCCAAATCACCTGTTCCAACTTTATCTGTAATGACAACACCAAAAATAATAATGGGAAACAACTTGCTGTCAGACCTGCACAGGTAAAGCCTCAACAGTTACTGTGGGGTCTGGCAGAGACAAGGTTCTTGAATCATATTTTTTGTGTTTTACACCAGAAAAAGGAGGTAAATCCGCAGTAATGGTGTAGTCTTAGCGTAAAAAGAATCTTTTTATTATACCTGTTTATTGGAGATCACATCATAGCAACTTGATTTCACTCACTAATGAAATCTCATGTTTTCAAGGCATTGAAATTCAGGTTTCCTTCAACAGACTTTATAAATGAAAGTAGTACTAGAGAAAAAGACAAATTATGGACTTACAGACTTCTTCACTTTCTAATTTAGCAGATTCCATTCCATTAAGATGCATAGACTAACTCCTTAATTTGTAGAAAACACCTTCAAAGCGTAGCCAACTGATGAGCATATAGTTCATAAAAATCTAAGTCAGGAAAAAATTTTGAAGGTATCTAAAAGCTGTTATCAAATACACCATACAAATAAATTGCATTTAAAATTGCATAAGAAATAATACAGAAAAGTCGATGAACAGATGGTTACTGAATTTCTCAATCAGGACAAATTTCCTTTATTTACACATCTGTTTGACCTGGATAATCATATGATATGATATTCTTAAAAATGGATTCTACCATAAAAGTGTTAAAATTTAATTTCATGTGTAAAATATTGCATCTGGCATGTCCAAGACAGAAATATCTGTGAATGTAGTGGCCTAAGATTGCTGTTTCTGTTCTTGAAATACAGGGAACTGTTGCAATATACACTAAAAAGCAGAAGTCTACTGTCTTAACATCTGCCTTAGGAGGGGTAATTCTTATCATAGCTCAAGATTTTAGTTCCAGACTTTCAGCTGAAATATTCAGCTTCATGCATTATAGAGGCAGAGGCATTTTGTTTGTTTTCTTATGAGTACAAAAGATATCCAGTGGACTATGGATATGGTTTGAGGAAATTACTCAGGCTAGAAAAGGCTTGGAACCTCAGACCATACTGCTCTGTGGATATCATTAACTTGTCCTGTATTTGTTGAGCTGTGGTATTTTCATCTGAGAGTCTCTATACTTTTAAGGGTCTTTTGTTATAAATGCTTACACAAATTTCTTTGCATTCCAATACATTTTTAATAGAGTTTTTTTTCCTGAGCTGAATAAGGCATTCTGTCTCACCCAAATAAAATAGCTGTGTCTGAAAGGGAGAATGTTGTTAGCTGTAATAGCATATCTAAGTGGCTTTGAAAAAAAGAACTCATTAGTTTTTATCTCAGGCTCATTTTGCACTGAAATATTCATGCAACCTCTGAAAGTGTTGTCAGTAAAACATCTGGCTTGAACACAGAAGTTCACTGTACAGAAGTGGCTGCTATTCCCACATCCCATATGATTCTTTACATACTCAGCTTGCCTTGATTATACCTTTCCTCTGCTTCATTTCTGTGACATAGATGTATTGACAATGATTATGAGGGTTTTCAAAGCAAAGTGCCTCTTGTAGTGCTATAGGCCAACTTGTTTAGCCTGTAGCATGTTTGTAATGCTCAGGTTGATTATCACTTCTAACAAAACAGTCCTTAGTGACTCTCAGCAGCATTTGTATATATTTCAGATGGTGTATGTACTGAAACAAGTAGTAAGTAACCTCATGGAAAAATGGTGTTAATTGGTCAGCTACTGTAGTGCCTACCAGTTCACCATCCTCAGCTGGAGTTATGTACCTCCTTGGATTTAAAAAGAAACACTTCTAGCTCCCAGTTACTTGTGTCTGGATTGTCAAAACTTTCTAATCTAACAGAGACTAAATTTGATGTAAATGGTTTTTGTTGGTTTGGGGGCATTTGTCATATGTGTGTCCAGATTTTTATCTGTGATTTTAACATCAAAAAATTTAAATCGATTTTTTAATATATAAATATATGTATATATTTTATTTCAAGTTGGTCAGACCTGAATCTCTCTCCCTCCTCCTTCTCCTTGTGTTTGTCCTTAATCTTGTCTTGACTAGTTCCTCTTAAATATGATATGATATGATATGATATTTTGCAATGATAGCTGGAAAATATTTGGGATGTTATACAGTTTCTTGCAAAAATATACTTTTTTTTGTATATTTCCTTTCATCTAATTTTTTGTAACTGTAAAATTATTGAAAACTGAATTACTTAACCTAGTATTATGTCCCAAACAATAATATACCAAAAATATATCTGTCCTTATAGACTTATTTTAAATCTAATTCTTTGCTTCTCATTTCCTCCATTTTTATCTACTTAAGTCTTTACCCATGTGTGATATGTGATATCCCATGTCAAGGTGGAATGCTTAAATCTGATCAGAAAGAGTAGCTACTGTAAGCATTTCCCAGTATATTGTTTGTATGTTTATTTTATCTGTGTTACTTGGATGCTGATCTTCAGTAAAGGCAGCAAACAATGCATTTTGATAGCATCAGTTATTATGGAAGCATACAGATATTTCAAATCATCTTGTTGGAATGGAAAATCTTTTCTTCTCTATCTGTACCTCTGTCATGGACAATCACCTATGCACAAAGGAGATGACACTTTCTGTCCAAACAAATTTCTCACAGAAAGGCACATTCTTTCAGCTCTCTGAGATTCTCTGATCACATGTAACTTAAAGGGTAATCCCTTGTCCTTTATTGAAATTATCTTGGCTTGTTATTTTTGTGGATATGCTTCCTGTCCAATGCGGAACATTCCCTTTCTTATTTCCATCCTATATAAAAGAATGACTCAACCAGTCAAACATTTCCAGAGCAAAATTTAGCAATCTAGCCATTGGTTAAAATGAAACTGAAGTATTTTCAAAAAAAAAGCATCTTTTTCCTAAAGTTGCCAACACTTCCTGTCATATATAGCAACAAATAGTCTACACAGTTGTCATTTTCTGCACTAATGAAACAGAAACAACTTACTGTTTTCTCCTTTAGTATTTTTAGACAAAAGAGAAATTGTATTAGGAATATTTGAAAAATAAGAAGTGTTTGAAACAGATTGCTCTGAATTTTAAAAATATCTCATCATTTATAAATGCTAAATCCAAGGTAGGAGATACTATTTAGTCTGTATAAAAAAGTGCACAGATTTGCCTTCAGCTATTTGTCCACCTTATTTTCTCATAATATTGCAAAATGAGTGATAGATAGGTCTTCATCTGATTTTTTAGATTGAGTGTCAAAAGCTTTCTATTGTCTTTCCTCAAAGAGCTTCAGAACTGCAGGACATGGCTCATTTTGCCAGCTCTAAACACAGAGAAATATGGATGTGTTCCCAAAGGATGTGTATCTTTAAACCATGAAGTTGAAAGTATCTTTAAAAGCTTTCTAGATATTAGAATTACTTTTTTACAGCATGAAAGACCTTATCAACTGTATTTTTTAAATTTCTACTGGATTGATGAAGATGGTAATGTGAAATTATTTTTTCTTTATTTGGTAGTTTGCTGAAATTCTTTTAAGGATTATTAAGATTTTTAAACTCCAGTTTTAAAATTAGAACTGCCTGCTTCTATATGAGCTGAAATTTGGCATGCAATGAATGCATGAAAGTGTAAAATGCTCAATGACTTAGTCTTTGGTCATAAATGTAAATAACTCTTATCTAACACCTATTGAGGCTAAGCATAAGCAATGAAAAAAGGGTTTCGTTTAGTGGTGCATAGCAGATTGCAGATCATACACTTCACATTTTGGTTCCTACAGACATGCTAGTTTTAATTTTATTGGGCCACTTTTTCTAGGGGAAATCACCACCATCACCAAAAAACCACCAAATCCCCCTTCCCCCCCAAAACCCCCCACAAAATATTTTAAAAACCCCAAAGCAAACAATCAAATCTAAAATGAAATCAACGCTAAATATTTTAGGTGGTCCAGATTAAAAAGCCTTTTTTTGTAACAAAGGTTAGCTCACAATAAGAGGTTCATGCAAAGTACACAAACTTGACATTGAAGAATGATTTAATGATCAATCCCATGCAATTTGCTCAAATGTTATATAGAAGATATCCCTTCAATGGCAAGCACAGAAGCTAAAATAATATGTTCTTTGTGTGTATTTCAATTTAACTACACTTCAGAAATATGATAAATATTGAATCTAGAGACAGACAATCTCATTTAAGTTAATTTCATTTGTTAATATAAAATGTTTTATGTGATAATAAAAATATAATAATATATAATTATAATAATGATATGTGTTGCATGCAAATATTTATATATACTGATAGCAAATAATGTTTCAAAGTAGATTGCTGATTATAGTGGCTCATCTATATTTTGTTATTTTTAAGGGAAAAAAAAAGTCTACATGATATACCAAAGGAAATAGTGTTTTGAGGTAAAGTGCTTTGTTTGACTTTCAACATGGTTCATAATCAGACCTGTTTACCTTATCTGTTTTTACCTGTCACAAATTACTGGGGCAAAATAATCAGCTAAGCTTCCTTTTCTCTCTTTTGTGTGAGAGGTTGAATGTAACAAAGTCCTGGATCTGCAGTTCCCAGGGAATATCCTGAAGTCATGAAAAACTTGTAAATGTGCCAACAATCTAACTGAATGCACTTATTGCTGCCATAAGAGATTACCAAATCAGAATGGACACATTAAATACTGAAATTAAAACATGAGCTGCAAAGATGTAGCAATATTTGGAGAGTATAGAAAGCACAGTGTCATAGAGAGGAGAAGGAAGGAGGGACTGAAAACAGCTCAGCTCAAGTGGTGCACCAAGGGATGAACTCCAAAGCCACAGGACAATAAGACATCTCAGCTTGCAAAACAGAAATGAGATAAACAGATCCATCAAAATGTGGCTGCTGAGGAGATGGGAAAACGTAATGGTGAGTAGATATCAATCAGCTATGGGAGAAGCTGCTGAGCAAGGTGTGAGTAATGGGGCTGTTGAGTCTGCAGCCAGCCCTTGGTGCTGTGTCTGTGGGTAACACAGCAGGGCTGATAGAGCCATGAGCATCTGTAGCCTTATTTCCAACACAAATTTGCACTCTATTTCCAGAGCCCACTTTATCTCCAACCCTTAGAGTGTCTGCAGTGAAGGTGCACCCTGTACCCAGAATTTAGCATAAGTACAGATACAGATGCAGAATTTATCTGCAATGGTATGCACTGGTTGGTAACAGGCAGTGAGCTCGTGCTCTAAACTCTCCTCAGCAGTGCTCAGGCACTGACCTCCAGGTCAGCAGTGCATCTGTATCTATGTAGTCCCAATAGATTTTCTCACCTCTACTTTCTCATTGGAATTTTCTTGCAACTTTTTTTAACACATGTTGATTTTGTCTTTTTCCTTCTTGAAAAATTAGTATATATCATCTTAGGAACATATCTCCTCTTTGGTCTTTCAGTTTAAAATTATAGCCAAGTTTTTGACATTTAGGTCAAGCATTTCTTTAAAGGCTTGTCAGGAAGAAGAGATAAATGCGTGCTAGAAGTATATATGTTACATTTCAGCTCCTTATGACAAAAAAAAAGGAGGCAGGGGAATAACTTCACTACATCTTTTATGTCTTCTAATGCCCCAGGCTAATAAAATCAAATGCTTTCTTTAAAGTATAAAGCTGTTTCTTAATTCATGCATTTGCAATGTTTCCAACATCATTAAGAATAGATTTCTAAGTCTGCCCTAAGTCACTTAGCATTTCCTTTATATGACAAGAAATCTCATAGAATATAAAATAAATTAATCTATACTATTCAACAACTAATCACACTAAAATTTAAATTGCTAGAGAATTCTCAGTCCTTAGGTATATATTTTCAGCTTTATGCTCAGACATATCAGGCCTGCTAATAGTAACAGTAAATATGTTTCGTTTTGTCTTTGTAAAAGGAAAAAAATCTTTCAAGTGAAGAACAAAGTCATAGGTGTTAATGCTTGATCTTAGCAGGTAGAAAGAAAGAATAACTCACTCAGGCTTATAAAAACACTGGAAATTTTGACAATAGAAAGAAATATATATTTGGCAGAGGGCAAAACCAGAAGAGAATATAATTCTCTTCTGCATAAGAGGAATTCTGCACTTAGAAAAAGCCAAATGTGAAGAAGTCATTTGAATTACTTGAGAACTGCCCCAACTTTGGGTTAAAGGACACTCAGAACTGTGAAAATATTCTTGGTAAATATGTGTGCCAGTATTATCCATACCTGTTCTTGCTGACATGGATAGACTTCAATGACTGAATCTCAAACAAACTGTGCACCTGCTGCCTTCTCTGTTAGTTACTTCAGGAGGCCTCTGCCAATACTGGAGGTCTTTTTGTGCACAGCAAGCAGGCTTGGCCAGTTGTCAGGCTGGACATCAGAGGAATTCATTTCTCAGACTTCAGGCCATCAAAAGGTTGTTAGATTGCTGTGGCTGGATCACATCCCGGTTAGTTAACCAGAGGAATTGGTGATTCAAAGCCTTACCCAGCAGGATGCTTGAGGACCTTCTGAGCTTCAAGTGTCTGACCAGTGCCACTATTTAAGATGAGAAAGTTAAAGTCATTAAAACAACCTCTCTCAAGCTTTGCTGAGTCCTCAAAGAACAAGGGCTCCTGGTAGTGCTATCATCTGATGGCTCTTACTAGTGTAATTATAATTTCATTTTTTCCTGTGCCTTATTTAAAATGCAGTTACACTGATTATTCACATGCTTGTAATGACTACCTTCCTTAATCAGTGCTCCCAAAAATGTCACACCTCCCTGTGCTCAGACCTAAACAGGAGGGAGGTCTCTGTTGCCACAAGTCTTGCAGCATCTCTCAAGCCTTCCTGGTGCCCCTCCTAGTGTCCCCTCTTCCACCACCGAAACAAGACAGAGCAGTAAGAGAGGAACTTATAAATGCTTCCCAGCCCCTGTGAAATGATTACTGCTCTGCAGGCTCCCAGGTAGGCAGGCTTATGCAAGAATGTCACAAAACCCAAAGCTATGAGCCACAGTTTGAGGTCTAAGTGTTGTCTGTGTCCTTTCTCACTCACAAATTTGAGTGGACCTGGGAAGAGTCTGATGTCAGGCAGATGAATGTAACTGGATATAAGTGAAGTATAGGCCTGATTCCTCTCCTATCAATGCACTGAATGTCTTGCCCTGCTCCTGTCCTACTGTTTGACCTGTGTGAAGGGTGAACCAGCAGTTATGTTACATATTTGCTTGTGACAGCTGGCATATTGACAGGAACTTGTAGACACCTGCTTAAAAAATGAAATAATTTTATTGTGCATACTAGAGAGGAAAGAAACCATCCCTTCCAGTGCACCTGGTGAATTTGCTCTCTTTTTCTTTCCTTTCTCAATTTCCTGAAGGAAAACAGTGACACTGAGCTGCAGTTCTGTACTTGGGAAGTGAGGGAGAAAGCTAGTGGCAATCTGTGCTGCTGACACAGTGTCACAGTGCAATGAGGCATGTTGTATCATTTCAGTGATGCATCAAGCCTGGGAAGTGCTCTGAAAAATTTAACTGCATGGAAGAGGGGTTTATAGCCTTCTTTTGTTGTTAGGGTTTAGCAATGGGTTGCACAAGCAAACTAATCTGTGTGGCTTGCCATGCTATCAGCAGGGGCTCTGATGCATCTCCATGCTGCACAGAATCTCCTAGAAGAGTCACTAGTTTGGGGCTTGGTCTATTATGTCTCACACCAAGACAAGTGTTTAATTGTTTTACAGGAGAAGGGTGGACTTCTGGCACTACTCCAGTTTTTACATTGCCAGCTGTATCTTCAGCTTGAGAGATTTCCTGCGTGCTCTATGTTTGCTTTTAAGTAGCACAATATTCCTTGCAAATTTTTTACCACAGTTATATTTTTCCATTTTGAATCTGGAAGTGTATGCAATACAACATATTTAATTTAAACTGGTATTAATCAAAGGTATTTCAACATGCGCCAGAACTCTACATTCATTACATTATTTATAATATTGGGGGAAATTGGAGGAGCTAAAGAACCTTTCCCAATATCATGTTGGTGGAAAAATCATGGAGGGAGAAAATATGGGGATTTTTCATAATGTCCTGTTCACAGAGACTCTTAATCTTCACAGTCCCTTGAGATCTCATTGATGAGGACAGGAGCAGTGTCCCTGTCCCACATTAGAGGATAAATTTGTGCCTCACAGGCAAGGCCATATGGGTCAGTGGGAAGCCTCTTTTCAGTTATTAGCTATTTGTTTCATCATTTGGTGCTTCAACTTGTCCTCTTGCCAAAAAAAAAAAAAAAAAAAAAAAAAAAAAAAAAAGAGGAAAGGAAAGGCCACAAGATTTAACTCCTAAAAGTTGTAAAATTTCATATCTCACTAAGGATTCGTGAAGATCACCCTTCTTTCCCTTTTCTATGCAAGGGAGGCACTGCTGATTTTTTCTAAAGTTGTTTGTGCTCTAAAACACAGTTGGATCTGTAGTAGTCCAGGTATAAGACTTGATACACAGAAACTGCATGAGATTTTATCCATTAAATGCATAAAATACTTTGAGAACATCAGGTGTCAGACACAATAGAAGTATGAAGAATTAATTGTTACAAGGGTACCTGAAGGAGTAGTTTCAGTTGTTACAGTTATTAAATAGCTTGAAAAAGGAAAAGCATTATGTAGGGGATAGGAACTATTGTCCTTACACTTCAATACTTCAGGCCAGTCAGAAAGATTATTTAAAAATTAATTTGATCAGCAGTCTAAGCAGGGAGGATGTCACAGTGCAAGGTATTCTGCCCTTACATGTGGTTCCTTTGAGTTCCACATGCCCAGGAGAAAGTGCCAACTGCTTATGCAGGCACAATTACATTTGTACAAATTGATTTACACATCTATAGGCAGCAAGAGGTGGTGATTGATGTCTTTTTTCATCAGGGAGCAGCAATACTAGACTGTTCCACAAAGGAAGAAGTGCTGGGATGGAGGTGACAGCAGGGCAGTGCCCTCACCAAGCAGGGATGCTCTCACACAGTACCCAGAGCAGAGAGCAGAGCACATCCACAGCCCTGACGAGACCCAGAGAGCAGAGCTGATCCCTCCGTAGCCCACAGTGATAAGGGAGAGGGCTGTGTCAGTAAAGCAAGCTTCAGATCAGCAAAGTGCAAGGCAACCTCTTTGTCTTCTGTGTTTCTGTCAGTGCTCTGCAGTGCCACATCTGAATTTACAGTATAACTTGTGCTTCATATAGGTCAGATTATCACAGTCCTTGTTAGTGCTGGTTTTACCAAACCTCCAGGGCCTCAGTCTTTTGGGAACCAGTATTTTTTGTAATAATAATTTCCAATAATAACGGTAGTAAATATTAAGAATAAAATTGTGTTAATACAATTTTACACAAGGCCTTACTGACAGCTGTGTATCTAACTCTATCTGCAGTCCTACAGGCACTACACTACACCTGTGAGTGATGGTGCTATTGCCAGTCTGTCTTCTTCTGTAAGTGCAGGAATTGTGAGACTTCTCACAGTGCAGTGGTCTACAGAAGGCTGAGATCTGAGGGATGCCTTTGGTGCTTAAACACAGAGATATGATGTTGAGAACTGGACTGAACTGTGACTGAATCCCAAAGCTGATAACCTTTCAAGGGATCTTTTTCTACCTTCAGGTTGTACAGCTCTTTAGAGATGTTTTTCAAGCATGTCCATTAATAACTTGACATTTGACACACAACTTGTGACAAGGACTTTTAATTTTTTTGCTATTTTCAAAGATCATCTGTCATTATATAAAGTCTGTCTTAATGTTACTGATACATATAAGATTCATTTCTGAATTTCCTTGCATGGATAAGGACCTGGAATTCCTATTCCTTACACTTCCTTTTTCTGTCGAGATGAAAATTGTTCTAGAACTGAAAACAACCTGATCAGGAAGGATGGGAAACTCCCATATTCTCTTCTCACTTGTAGCCCCATCATGGAAAAGAAAGAAGTGATTTGGAAAGTCCTCAAGCAGAAAAGTGTCCTAGAAGGTGCTGCACTGGCTGGCACTCACAGTGCTGCCAAATGAAAGTAAGTTTGAATTTGCCCTGCAAATTTGGGTTGTGTTTGTTTCAAGTTTTCACAGCCACAAACTCTTGTTTCTCTCTTACACTGAATATGTTTGTACTCAAACTTAAGTGGCAATGTCAAGAGGCAAGTCTTAGCATTGAAAACACAAAATCAAATCCTGTTTTGACCAGGAAGCTTTGCCCTCACTTTTAAAATCTTTCTTTAGAAAGAAAGGACCACTGCAATATTTGCAGTCCTCTTGTTTTGTGTGCTCTGTATGTAATTGAGAAGGTTAACCTGTAATGGCAAGGAAGCAAATCCATCTGTTTTACTACTTGACCATTGACAGCTCTGCCTGATTTTGAAATTCAATCTACAAATTAATTTTGCACTTTAACACTTTCAGGTTATTGTTATGAATCTCACTGGTGCTAGAAGTACATATTTCAGCAATTTTAAATACTTCTTCATGACTGAATAACTGCTGAAACCTAACTCTCCAAATTTAGAGTTATCTGTGAGATCTTACTGGTCACAAGTGTGTTAATGTAGTAATTGATAACTTCTCAATTGCTTGCTATCATCTTCTCTGAATTCCAATAGTAATTAAATGAGAGAGGATGTAATTATACCTGCAGCCATTTCCTTTAGTTCAAAGGGAGCCCTAAATGACTATGGAAGCTCTTGTTAAAGAAGCAAAGCCTTGTTACTACATCTCACATTCTGTCTGTGTAAGAAGCATTTTCTAGCCAATTATTCCTTAATTGCAGTTTCTGTCTCATAATTCTGTAAGGAACTTAGGTAACAGGGAAAACTAAACTCTTCATCAACATGGTCCACTGTTAAATCTTGACACAATATTAAAGTTCCATCTGCCTAGGTATTAAACTTTTGGTAGAATGTACAAAACATTGATATGTTTTGTTTTTTGCTTTGGGTGAGGGACAGGCAAGTCAGAGTGGGAGGGAGAGTCCAGTTTGTGCTCAGGCTGCAAACCTGCAGAACCAGCCTGATGGCTGTAGTCCAAAAAAACAGTTGTTTTTCTTTTTTTCTTTTAACTCTTGTTTTCAGAAAAGTGACATTTCTCCAGCTTCCCATTTGCACCTTTTTCCTGTGAAACTCCTTCATTAGAAAACTTTGCTCCCATTGTGTGTAACAGCATACACACCTCATCAGGCATGTGATGCAACCAGAGAGGATGTATGAACGGGGGCAGAAAACTAAAATGCATGAGTTGCTAGCAAAGTAGTGATTTTTCTCCATTTGCAGCTATTAAATCTGCATCACTAGGCCTCTGCCCCCATTCCCAAGAGCTCATTTCTCTGCCCTGGAGATTCCAGCCCTTGCATTTACTTCACAAAATCACAGCACTTTCTGAGTTGGAGGGGACCCACAAGGATCATGGTTGAATTAATTGAAAGTGCAGCTGCTGCCCAATGGAAGGGTAAAGGCACCTCTGTGGAGGAGAACTGGAAATGATAATTTATTTTTTGTTTGCTGGGCTTTCTATATTCACTTTTAGTGGTGTGAACAAGTGAAAATGAGATCCCTGTTGACTTTAGGGCCTGCTTCAGTAATGGACTTGCAATCCTAATTTAGTTCCAGAATTAGAACTGCAGACGTTCGATAGGAATCCATGGCTGTGTCAAATAAGGACAATATTTCCATCTTAAAGATTGATAATTAATTAATAAAAGTTGCTAGGGAAAGGAAAAATGATAAATAGCTTCACTGGGATGTCTGAGGCATATCTATCTAAATCTGTCTATTGACAAGGTCTGTACCTGATTCAAGGAAAAAATAGATCATCCAAAGCTTTGGGTTTGGATCCTGCAGGGAGAGGGAGGGGTTGTGGTTATTTTTCTGATTTGATTTTGTTGTTTGGGGTTTTTTTACTTAAAACATTGTAATTAAATAGAGGAAGTTCTATGTGGTGGTTTTCTTGGGGTTTTTTTTGGTTTTGTTTTTTTTTAAATCCAGGTGCAGAAACTACAGCAATTAATATTAATCTGAATTTGATTATTTGGCTCTTCAGCTTTTCATTGGATTATGTTGACTTTGTAATTTGATTGCTACACAGATGTAAGCTGTGTTGATTGCATTAAAATATGCAAAGGAAATTAAAAGTATTACCAAGTGATGTTCTGAAAACAGTTCTTCCTTGCTAGCTGTGAAAACTTCCTTTGGGAAGAGAAAAGCAAAGGAAATTAATGAGTATACTGTAATGCCAACCACTGAGTTACAAATAATCCATCTACATGGATAAATATTGAGCCTGTAATTCTTTTTTTCTGGACTAATATGTGTTATATAACAAATAAAAACTTAACAGATGCGAGCTCTATAATATGCTAAAGGATGATATTAGAAAGATGAGATCCAGAAGGGAAACTCAAGCTCCTAGTCCTGCAGTACTTCTGCAGATCACCTACCCTAAACTTTGGCACAAACTCTCTGCTGTGCCACTGCTGGGGCCCAGTCAATAACTGGGTCAATACCAACTCTCTGATGGCCCAGCAGAGAGCTCTGTGGCCATCACCTGCCTCAGTCCTCTTTGAACTATATTTGGCTGTGGAGAGCTGAGGAACAAGAAGGATCTTCCCATTCCTGTTTCGTGCACCAAAAAGTGCACTTGCCTCTCCACTGACCCTAGTGGGTTTCTAATACACATAAATTCTGTGTGTGATGGGACACAAAGTGGCCCATATGTTATTTCCACAAGTTATTTTGAAAGCATTTTCTGCTCCTAAGTAAATATCATAACTGGAAATGAAATATTTTTTCCAATTTTATATACAGAATGAGTTTTCATTCGAACAACTTAATTCTTCGTTATTTATTTTATCAACTTTAAGGTTATATATTTTCCCCACTGCTTTTCCCATCAACCATTCAAGTGCCCCACAAGAGAGGCAGAAGTAGAAAATACTGTGGAAATTTTAAATTTTCCACTGTGCTTTTTACTAGTCTGAAAAATGGAGGGAAAAATACCAACAGCAGTAATTATAAGATTCACCTTTCAATTATTCAGACAACCCCTCTCCGTGACTGCATCTGGAAAAGAAGATGAAGCCTGAGCTGGAAGTTTGAGTCTGCTACTTTCTTACTGAAATGCTTCTACTGATTTTAGAATGGTTGGTCATGGAGCAACGTTGTATTCCCCATATTAAATCCCAATCTCAATAATGAAAAAAGCACAAAATGCATGAAGATATCCTAGATATGTTGCTGGTTTGAAGACCTATATTTCAGGATAACCTGAAACACAGTCCTTCCTCTGCTGTGTCAGTCCCACTGCACACAGAAATGTTCATCCCTTCTTTGGGAGAATAATAAGAAATTGCAGTTTACAGGCAAACTGAAGGGACTGTGATAGCATTTTACCCACAGTGAGGACATCTAAAAATCTGACAGGAAAACTAACAGCTTTAATGTCCTTTTTTCTGCTCAAGCAATCACTTTACAGCATTTTTTAAGTAACTCAATAAGCAAACACATGCCTAGACTTCCTAATTGCTTCTACGAGTTCCTCCGACATCTGATATTGTATTAAACCATGGTAGCAGGATTTCAGTTACTTATGCAAAAATCACATCTGCAATTGATAGAAATATTTATCAGTGTATTCACTAAAATGAAAAAGCATTGAAGCAAGTAATAACATTTAAAACAAGTAGGAAAGCACAAATGAAAATGAAGCATCTGAATAATTACACAATATGCAGTGCAGAAAAAATGATATCAAAATTCCACTTCTGTTTCAAATCAATAACACTGAAATGTGACAGGAACTTGAAGATGGTGTGTAACTAAAAATTTAATCCAGTCAAAATATCTTTACAACACACTCATAGACAATCGAATCTTTGCAATTGTTTCTTAATGAAAAGCAATTGGTTTCTGGAAATAATTTGCTTATTTTACAGCCACAATCAAAGAACATATGGAACTAGACAAGAGTCTTGTTCCCGAGTTAAACATTTTAATTTACAATGTAAAGAGAAATAGAATATCATAGTGTTTTATAACGACTTCTTATCAGCTTTAATTTGTGAGTGGATGTGGTGATAAAATCCTAAAGGTTATTAGCTAAAAGTGCAGAAAAAAGGGAATTAAATAATATAAAATAAAGACCATGAAATTGCCAGTACATAGCAGGATAATGGTAAAACAGGAAGAATGACTACTGAGAACAATTCTGAAAGAAAGATTTTCTGTTCCTAAAACATACTAAAAATGAATGTTGGTGTCCCACCATCCCATCACCTGAGAATCCCTGAGAGAAAATAAGAGATGTTGAAATGCACTTCCGTGTTGAAGGTTTTGTAGTTCCTAAAAAACATAGAATGCCATCACCTCAAACATTGTGCTAATGTATATAAAGCTGTATTTCCTGCTGACATCAGTTATGACAATTTCTGTAAAGTCATCATTAAACCCAAGAGGGAAAACTTTGAATTAGTTCACTACAATGCACAAATCCTGACTATTTTACTATCTTGTATTTTTTATTTTATTTTCTTTTTGTTTGTTAAGTTTTACTGTTTCCAGGAAGTTATGGAAAGAATAAAAGGGAAAGCTTTTCAGAGGCAAAGAATCTTTATCTCAGAAAGCAGTGGCAAGACATTAAAAGGAGAAAAAATTTAGGTTAGATACAGAGATGCAGCATTTAATTTATGTGAGCACACTGGAAATGAGCCTCTCTAGATAATTTAAGAAAGGAAGATTCACATAAGCTGAAGGATAAGTAGGCTTTAAAGATACCATTTGTCTGGTCATAGCTTAGACACAGGCACTGCAACTTGCTGCTAAACTCTTGAATGTTTGGCGGGGATTTTGTTGTTTTTTGTTGAGCTTTTTTGTTGGGTTTTTGTTTGTTTGTTTTTGTTAAACCAGATTAAAAATTATGATTGGAAGAAAGAAAATGAGTCAACATCATGAATGCATATATTAGAAGTAACTCTGTCACAAACCTTTCCCTATGAGAAAAAAACAGTGACATGCTATTACTGGGGTTTCTGAATATATAGAAGATATGCATAGGAAGCACCGAGGCAGGGATCCCTTGCAGAAGAGGAAGGAATTTTTTGATTATTTCTGGCTGGCTTGTCTTCTTGATTTTATCTTTAATTCTCTTTCAAAGTCCAACCCTGCATTTATTATTACTTATGCTGTCCCTGTCAAGATGAAACTCACTCAAATGAGAAAAAAAATAATCCCAAAAAGAAATCCTTCAAAGTGCTGTATCTTAACTTCTCCAACTCTTATGGTTTAATTTTTTCTTCATGAAGAATTGTCAAAGCACATAACTGGTAGAACCTTGGGTGGGATTTCAGAGTCACATAGTTGCTCAGAAGAGTGAACTGAAGAATTTTATTCAGGAAAACTCTATCCCAAAGGCAATTTCTCAGTGTGAATGCAAGCAATATTGACAGACTAGTGTAACCTAACTGCTAATGCAACTGCATATCCTCTGAAGTGTGAAAGTTATCCATAAGCATATATTTATTCTTTTATAGTATGAACTAACACAAATATCTGAAATTTGTTTCTTTGCAGATGACGCTGAATTACTTCATTCTTACTCTGGGCTCAGAATGTTAATTTGAAAATTTGCTTTCAACCAGTTGGTGCAAGATAAGTTCCTGGGCATCAAAACTCAATCATATCACTTTTTCCTGAAGGCAACAGTTTCAGAATGAATCTTAAAGCACCTTCCAGGTGACTCAGTTTGGGCATCTTTCTACTAAACTGCTGGTTTTGCTGTGGTGTAAGAAAAGCACAAAATGTTCAGGGAGTTCCCTGAAAGTGTTCTGTAAACATCTCTTAAAATGTCTCCTGCCTGATTATTCCTCCTGTTCAAAAAAGCCAACTACAGCAACAGGGTGGCAATATGGTGATTAGTTATAGCTTTCTATTTTACAGTAATGATTTATGAAGGGCATTTACTTAACAAGCTCCTTTTGAAGGTTTTGTACATGATTGCAAATGACATGTGTGACGTCCAGCAGTCCTTTCTTTTGCATAATGGTCACAGATTACACTTAGGAAGAGTAACATCGAGGTAAAGTGACAGCTCCAGTCTCTTAATGAGAAGTTTATTAAGAAACTAGGACTGATTATCAGTTGCAAATTATCCATAATGTGACTAATCAGCAGAAACGTCACATTGGTGCAAGAAAAACGATAAACAGAGGAATGTTCATCCCTATGCTAATCAAAAAGTACCTACAGCTCATTACAGAGTGTCATTTCTAGGAACCTGAGGTCACAGGGTTTGGGAAATGTGGTTTTGGAAATTGTATTTGGCAATACCACTATTTGTACCTTTAGACTGTATGTAACATGCCAAAGGAATGTGGATTTTTTTCTAAAATAGCGATTCAAGATCTCTATGATAAAGCTAGAATTGCAATAAATAAAAGCTTGATTATATTTTTGGACCACTAGACTATAGACTACAATTTTGAAACAGTGAAAAAAAAATTCATTAATTTAAAAACATTATTTAACATTAATAAATGTATGTAAAATTCAATCCACAATAATCGGTATCATCATTTGTTCTGAAAAAGGTTATAATATTATTTTTAAGTATTAAGTAGTATGATTAGTATTTACAAACTGCACACTGGGGCTCAAGCCTCAAACCTGCAAGGAAAAGGCTAGTCTAGGAAATAAAGAGCTTCCAATTATGTATCGACCAAAACACTGCAATAGATATGAACATAATAACAACATAGATATTGTTATCTGGATGGCCATGTGCCAGCAGTAGGAATTTTGGCACAGTAATCTTGTTCTGTTTTCATTGGTTCCCAAGTGCACTTTGTTTCATTCCTTTGACCCCAGCCCCCAGCTCATCTCCTCCTGTATAATATTCTGATTCTCTTTTTCTCTGGCACTGCCCACATCATCTGAAAACACCAGTGGTATCCCTTAATCCATTTTTTATCCTTTTGCCAGCTTCATTACTGAAAAAAAGGAGCTCAAACTTTCGTCTCCTGGAGGAACTGTTTAATACTGACACCTCTCCCAGATTTTACTCATGTTAACAGTGTTCTGCTGAACAAAACTGCTCGACTAACAAATTTCCCTGTGACACATATCCAATAAATGTTTTGGTGTTTTGTTTTAGGCTTTTGTTTTTGTTTTTTGCTTGGGGAGGAGGGCTGGTTTTTTGAAGTTTGCTTATGTTAGATGACTTTTATTTAGTCACTAATGTATTGAGATATGGCACAACTTATCTTTGGTAAAACTCTCATCATTTAATCTCATTTTTTTGTCTGCAGGAATGTCTTTATCAATTTTTCCCTCAGTGTTTGGTCCAAAGGCAAAATCAGAGACTGGTTTTGTAACACAAATTTTTCAGTTATATTTTTTCCATATACATATGTATACTGTGTAATTTGGAAATACTTTTCAGTTTGTGGGTTTCTGAGTTTGATATGGAATAACTGACTGCATCTCCAGTACCTCTATACAAGCCTCTTTGTGCCAATCATTCAAAATCAAATAACAGATATCCTAAATATTTCTGTAAGCTTAATGTCACTAAATCACCTCAATATTTTTTTTCATAGAGCTGAATTCTGAAGACATGTTTCTGCATTGGCCTATTTCAAATGTCGTAATTATTTCAAGTCCTGCCTAGGATTTCCATTTCTATCTTTGTTAAAGGGAAATTAACTTCTGAAATGACAGCTGTTTGCTCCACAAAGAAATATCAAAATAATATTTTTTCCCAATTGAGGCCAGATGTTTCTGTAAGACACCTAAAAAAATAAATTTTTAATCCATAAAACAATTTGTCCATGCATATTTCATCCCATTCTAGCTGCAAATCTGCTCATTTTAATCAGTGTTCATCTGGATGACGCTTAATAGCATTCAACAGACCCAATATGTGACTCGTATGTGGGACAGATCATTCTTAAAAAATAGATGTGAGAGTCTCCAGTGAGTGGAGATCTGAAAGGCAGAAAAACATGCAGCTAGCCCTAGGCACCGAAACCAGCTAGATACATGAAATATTTACTATTTCTAGTTCTATGATGTCTTAATAAAGTGACTGCATTTTAATTGTTGCAAGGTTTTCATTTCCTGATTCTCTTTTGGATCAGGAATCAATGTGTTCTCAGCTACACTGACAGTTCTGTGTCAGTGACTCACATTCACACATTTAGAGGATCAACAGGGACCATGAAGAGCTGCCTTGATCCAGAGCTCTCAGGAAAGCAAGGAAACAGAAGAGGGAATCTGGGGCACATAACCCACAAGGAGCTTGCAGCCTGTGGACAAAGCTGTAAGCAGTGGGGAATCCAAAAGGGCCAAAAGAGCAAGGAGACAACAGCACTGGAAATATTGCAGAAGGAATAACTCAGTCAAAGCATTGAGCAATTTTAGTATATGTTTCAATGAGAATAATTCAGCAGTTTAGAAATTGAAATAACAAATTTATGGTGATGAAATGGTCTAACACCATGTAGAGATTTGTATACCAAAAGATAAGGAGGAATTGGAGCATGAGATCCCTCTTAAGGTTTTTGAAGGGATATTATTTTCATTGTCCATAAACAAGGCACTGCTACAAGCTCCTTGAATTCTGTCTGATATCCATGCCATCAGAGACAGGTTCAAGCTCAAAGGAGGTCCTTTATGCTCTCTCTCATTCTGTGAACATTTCTGAAAGTCAAAATACAAACTAAACTCCAAGAGCAAAGTAAATACAACAGCACTAATGTTAGAAGCCAGTATTTCCTCCACATCAGACAGGGATAAATACAGTTTCAGTTTAACTGGTGATGCTATGAAAGCAAAAAAATTCATATGACACAGATGCTGATGCCACACCAGGAAGAACTATTAATGTTTTTAGCAAATTCCTTCTAAGCCTTCTAAGATTTTTGTAAACTGACATAATGTGGATGGCCTGCCACAAGAAAACAGAATTGTCCTATTCAGTGATCTTAATGAGATGTCAAAGGGTTAATAAGAAAATTAATTTATCCTCTTAAACGCAAGAAGTAATTAAAGTCTAAGGGAAATCTGTACCATAATTGAAAATGAGTAACGAGCAAGTGGGATGTGGAGGAAAAATGAGTATGGTAATTAAGACAGGAAGTTCAGTATAACAAGAAGGAATAATATATTTGTCACCTATGGCACAATTATATCATGCTGATATTAAGTGGGAAAGCTTAAGCTAAAGCAGAACAATGGAGTTGGTGAATGAGGAGATATTAGATAGTGACACTGCATCCTCAGCTAAGGAAACTACTTCAGGGACCAAGAGTAGGTAGGCTCCTGATAGCATCAGGGCTTTCAAATTAAGGAAACTGGAATCCATTAAAAGGGATTAAATAGTAATTGTATTCGAATTTATATTAAAGATCCTGAAGTTATTAGTTCTTTGAATTTTTAGAAAAAAGGTTCCCTAATTACTCATCAGGAACACCTCGGATACTATTTTAATAGAATGGGCCAAAGTTGCCCCTGATATTTTTCCCTCAAAGTCAATAGAGACCCCAGTGGTGAATCTGGCTTATTACTTTGTATGTTTCTTATCTGAATTTTTACTCTGAAAGTCTGAAGCACTGTAAAAACCTCATATCTCTAGAGGCATCTGTGGAGTTATAGTCATTCAGAAGGTACTAAAACCTTTTGTATACTTCACTTTCCATAGAAATTGATTCTAATGATGCCTAGGTGCAATAAAGACATGAAAGAAATTAATAGGACTGAATTCAGCTGACAATTCTTGTGTTCAAACACCCAATATAATTTAATTTGTTTCTTAGGAAGGTATACACTTAAGTCTTATACAACAAACCTAGAATTAGATCCACAGGAACTCTCTTACAGGCAAGGTATTTTTAAAAGAATAAAAATGAGGAAGCATACATAAAAGGCAAGAGGATGTTGCCAGCCTTCAGCTGGCAAGATTTTGTTCTTTTAGAGATGAGAAAATGGTAGATAGCACTGAAGATGAACACTGTGATAAAGTGTTTTAATATGTTCAAGTCCACTCTCCAGACTTTATATCTATGCAACCTACAGATACAATAACCAAACTTTTCAGAGGCTTTGGAAAACAGCTCAAAGTCATAAGGAATTGTAATCCAGATTTAATTATCTATAGAGACAGAGAACTTCATTTAACCACTTGATCACTTTAGAGCATCTTCCCTTCTATGAAATGCATTAGTGCTGCTTGCCAAATCTGCACATGATCTGGATGCCCATCTTGTGCCCTACTCAGCTCTGCTCAAGGAACACATATTTGAATTGCCTCCAAGTTCACTCATAACATGTCTTTTGGCTGGGAAGATCAATCACCTTTCCTAAGAGCTGATTTAGTCTTCTTGACTCTTCTCTGCCTTATTCTGAGAGAGGAAAGAGTCCCCCACAAAAGAGATGCCCGTTCTGCCTTTCAGGCATAAACAAGAATAACAAAATCAGAAATGGATTGCAGCTTCTGTGTTTGGGAGCCAGCAGGGCCACCTAAATTAAATACCTCATGTTTCTAAGGAAACCATGGGCAGCCTGGCATTCACACTGACACTCAGAGAGGACCATCAGAGTCACCTTTCACAAGCAGGCACAGCAGGCCAGACTGTGCTGCTGCTGAAGAACAAAGTGCAGGTGCATGAGGAAGAAAGAGTGAGGTTATTGTATTTGGCACAGTTTTTTGCTGAGGATAAAAGCTTGTTTTCTTCACAGCCTAATTCCATGAAAATTCTTTGTTGGGAATATTCAAAGAATTTCCTATTCATTTCTCAATCAACCATCTGATTCTGAAACCAAGCACTGGCATCCCTCAATTTTGTCTCTTGCATTATCCATCTGGCACTGCTTTCTGCTCAATGTAATGAGGATAATTTTGAACTAGCAAAGGTAAATTTGACCCAACAGTGAACGTGTAGCATGTGTTACTGCCCCTTGTATTGTCACAGAGCAGCTCAAGCTCTGGTGCTTGGCTTTATCATCCCTCTCCTGGCATTACATATAAAACACCTTCTTGCCAAAGACACTCCAATCACACAGATCCTTGTGGTGTTTTGAACACCCTATATCATGCTGAATTGAACATGGATAAAACAGAAACAAAAAAAAAAAAAACAAAAACAAAGAGGAACTGAGATGGTCCCCAAGGGAAAAACACAGGCAAGCCAAAGCAAAAATGTTCTTGACTTCAGAAGGTGAAACTAAAAACCCCAGACATTCTTGGGGAAATAAAGTTCTAAAGTAACCGAAATAATAATTTATTTGACTACAGGGAAGAAAAGGAAAAATATATGTGATTAATGCCTCTAGCACTGTCAGTGTGAGATTCATGGTTTGCTGACTACCTAAATTGCCTGGCACACTGCTAACCCTGATCTTAGCTTTATCTAGGCAAGCACTTGTCATTAAAGGGGCAATTAATCTACTATTCTAATTTCAAATGAGGTAATGACAGAAGGAAAAATGAGATGTGTCATTTAAGTGCTTTCACATTCTAAACCAAGCAAATGCCATGATTTCACAATAACATCAACAGAAAAACTCATAGCAGGCACATATTCACATTAAAACAAGTCTGTCTTAAATGCTACACACAGACTAGACTAGACTGTAAAATAATAGACAACCCACTCATTCCTTTAATCATTAAAACGGAGAAAATGGTGTTGAAACAGAAAATATTGTCGGCTTTGGGCAGAAACACCGTTTTTCTTAATGGCAAAATGTCTCTGAATGTAAAGCTTGCAGTAACTAACTCCAGTGTTACTGGGGAAATCTTTATACTTCATTTGCTACTGATGAAGATGGGCTGAGAATATGCTATATACCAAAAAGAAAATTCTTGGGTGTTTTCTCCAATTTTATAGAATTTTTGTAACACTATCAGGAAGCAATAGTGCTCAAATGCAGTCATGGCTTAGTAAAGATGAGGAAATCTGACTTTCATGTCTGGTCCTAAAGGCAGTCAGCCAGAGCAAGGAAATGATTTATGATACATAAATAATTTTTATTGGTTAAAGCAAAACTCAGATAGCAAAAAGTTACTCCTTTCAAAAAGTGTAGTTTTGTTCTATAAGTACCATGAAATTTTAGTGGGGGAAATTTTTTTATATAATTTAATACTATTACTAATAAAGGAAATAAAGAATGTATATCTAGTAAAAGAAAGAAAAGTCTAGTCTTTCTGTAGTGATAAATTTACAGGTGATTTTTATTGACAACGGCAAATTGCATATTTAAAGCAATTTAGAAAGATATCACAGCGACATCTTAGTGTGTCACAACGATCCAGCTCCTCCCTGGGACCACTGTGAGTACCCACAAGACAATGTGTGCTGATAAACCACCAGAGATCAACCTCAGCCCTCTCTTCATCTCCTCAGATCTGTGATTTTTCTCCCTGTTGCTCCCCAGTTTGTTCACAGGACTCTCAGCATAGCCATAGAGGCTACTTCAACAAACCTAAACTGCAACTCGGTTATGTTTTCCTAATATGCTACTTAAAAATTTAGAAATTAAATTTGGAAGCATACTTTCATTGAAACAATTCTGTTCTTTGCTTTATCTTGCAATGCATATAGAAAAGAGGAAAATTAATTCAAACCTTGAAATACATCCATTCATTTTTAAGATTGTGTTGAGATAGGAGGTAAGGAGCTGGCTGCTTTTTCCATGGACAAGGATGGGCAGGATGACATGTTATCCATGCAAGGTTGTAAGTGCAGAGATTTTATTCTGCCTAGAGGAAATACTGAACATCCTAGAACAACCTCCAAGACTCTGTTTTAGAGAGAAGACAGATATTTTACCAAGAGTCTCGATGACACAGAGGTTATAATGCCTGAGTCCTTGAAAAAGACAAACCCCTGCCAGGGCCCCTGTTCAGCTGAACTCTGGGTTAGGGCTGGAGTTTGCTGGTGGTGATGCAGGCAGGATGTTTGTCTGTCAGAGAAAGGCAGGGAGCCTGTGTATGGTGCTGCCATGATTAACTGAAAGAAAAAATGTCTATAAGCTGGGAAAAAAATAGATATGGGAGAGAATTTGAAAAGGAGGACAGAAAAGTTCTGTAAATTTGCCCTTAACCCCAATAAATTGCAATGGAAAATTCAATGGGACTTATGCTTTACCCGCCTTGCTCTTTTAAATTTTCTATCCTAGGAAAAAAGGTCCCTGCCCAAGATACCCTTAGGAATAATAATTATAAACAAAAATAAAGATTTAATTTCATATCTTAAAAGATGCCTAGCTAAAGCAAATCCTCCTTTTCAAGTAGATTAACACATTGATTTCATACTCTGCCTTAAAGGAAAGATAAACTAATCCTTCTGTAGGACATTATATTTGGCAAATCCTCACTTGATCTTTAGTTTGTTTCCTGAACAAAATGAGTTATGTGTGTGTAAATTAATCTCAATTTTAGTTGTTGTTTATCTAAAAGTAAGTCTCTGCAACTTGTTTTTGTTTAGTAAATGATCAATTTTATTTTCCAAGCAGTTTATGGCATCTGAAAAGTGGAACTGTGAGGCATGATGTACAAATGCAGATGAAGAAACACTCAGGGACAGAAAGTGTTGCACTCTCATCACAGTGATGTACTCTCATGACACTGGCAACCTTGTTGTTGCTATTCTGTCTGAATCATAGGAGCTGCAAAACTATTTTTGAACAGTACTAGTAAGCAGTTAGGATATAAAATCACCATCAAATATTGATAATTATAATTTTAATATTGAAACATAAGTAAATTTGGAAAGAAAAAGATGAAATATTTTTAAAGGAGGTGGAACTATAACAGCAACGTTCACAAAGGCATGCATATATGTGTATATATGTACATGCATATACACACTTATGTATGCTCATATCCATGTATGTAGATACATATACAGAGAGACATACATTATGTGGGGAATATGTATTATATTCAAATATAAATTTCCTAATGGAAATCCTTTCCTGCCATTATAGAACAGAAATTGATATTGCTTTAGCTGGAATTTTTCTTGTAAGAAAATAACATATTACATGTATTTTCTTTTATGCTATTCCAGGCTTCTTTCATAACCACTTCTCCTTTCTCTACTTGAGAGGAAAAAATAATGGCTGTGAGGAAATCGCAAATAACAAATGTAAAACCTGTATTTTCTTCTAGAAAATGGGCAAAAGTGACTGTAAATAAAAGAACAATGTATATACTTAGATATATAGCAGTACTTATTCTCACAATGTGATCTTCCCAAATTTATTATTTCTGCAAGAAAATATGACAGGAGGAAGCCAGCTAGAAATAGATAATGGACTATCTTCAAAGAGTATCCTTTTATTTCTCATAACAGTAGGTGATAAATGGTTCCAATGTCAGTGCTTACTATTTTCTTCTTTTTTTTTTTTTCCTTGCAGCATATCCCAAATTAGAGAATAATAGCCCCCCAGGACAAAATATCTTGACATAGCTTAATTCCATCTCCAGTGCCTGAAGCTATCAAACACCCATCACCAATACGAAATGGGGAAAGATGTAGATATTTTGCTCCTTGACAAGGGTTGTAATTTTGGTTTTAGATTATTAAAGAGAAGGTACTTTTATAATTATATTTTTTTCTCAGAAATATCTGTTTGTTTTGGAGTCTTTCTTACAGTTTTTTTCCTTGCTTGCTCTGAAGTTGCTCTACTGAACCTCAGAAAATGAGAAAAGGCAAAGAGCCCATGTAGGTCTTGCCTGAAGATGAGAACCCACAGGGTTGTAGCAACCTAGGTTTTACTTTCAAAGATTCCAAGTGAACAACTCTCACCCTGAATTTTCACTTGAAATTACTAATTAACATGTCATTCTAGGGTTATCCTACCTTTTGGAGAACTTTTAACTATGAGCAAAACCTCTTTGAAGTGAAGGGAAGGAGAGCATCTACTTGAAAGTCACAATTAAGGTTCACTCACTCTTCAAAGTCTGAGCTGTCTCTGATGATTCAGATAAATGGGGAAAATGTGCTGTTGAGAGTTAAACTGTGTTTCATTGCAGAACTCAATTGCTATGTATCTGCAGGCAAATGTGTCTGCAGGCAAATGTATTTGCATTTCTTCGCTCTGTTCCCTGACTGTTAGATGGGAGCAGGTTTTGCTTGCTTTGCAGCATTTTTGCACAGACAAAATTTGTGACTTTGATGTTCATGATGTCATATTCTGATGCTGTATTGTTTAGGGGCATGAATACACAGAGCCAAAGTATGTAGCAGATTTTTTTTTCCTAGCTTAAACATTTTAAGTTTCTTCATATATTTTTAGCTTTGTAGACTTTTAATATATAGTTGTATTTTGTTTCTAGTACTTTTCCTACCCTTTCACACATTTTAGAATAACAGGCTAACTCTTTCTAACACATTCTTGAAATTCTCTTTCGTCTTATTCTTAGGAAGAAAATTTCTGATAAGGACATCTCGTTTTCCACCAGTACTGAAGAAACATAACAAAAAGCAGGGCCAGGAGTTCCTGGACCAATTCCTCCAAGGATGGGTTACTGGGGCAACTGTTCTCCTATTGGATGTACCTGCTAAATAAATTAATTAATTAACCTTATTAAAAATTGTAGAATACCTGTATCACACATGAACATATAGCCATATCTGTGCACCTGAAACATTCATTAAGTTATTGCTTTTTATCTCACCACTTCTAAATTGTTTAAAAAGCTTTGTCTTTTGATTGCAGGCAACAATAGGGTTAAATTTTAATAACAAATTCTATTAGAAAATTAAACAGGTGAATAATGTTATGTAAGTGAGCAGGGAACAAACAAAGAAAGAGTAAACAGTTATATTTTGTTTCTCTGGGATCTGCTGAGTGGTTGATTGAAATTTTTCTCAAAAGGAAGAGAATCAGAAAACTCTGTAGTAAATCTGAAGCCATACATTCTTAGACTTCAGGCTTATTAGAAATAAATGATTCATTAGAAATCTATTTCCATAGCTCTATGAAGATACTGCTTTAGGTCACGTGGGACAGTTTTGGATTGGTAGGTGGCACCTTATTAAAGAGCACTTAAAAAAGTAAACACAACCTTTCTTAAACCCAAAGCATTTATTTTACAGCACCTCCTCTAAATCTCAGGATCTTTCACTCAAATAATAGATCACTTTTGATAGAAAATGGTTGTTTTCCTATAGTTGAGACTACATTTGCAAAGGGAACTGTGCTCAAATTCCTGGAAAATGAAGAGCTAGACTGCAAGAAAAGGTCAACAAAAGCATTCACCTACTAATCACTGAATAGAATTTCACTAAATAATTAAATATTTTTTAAAACCCCAAAACTTAGCTCTGTCTGAGTCAAATTGCATTTCCCCTATTGCTTGAGAGCAGAATTTTTCCTTCTATGGATATTTCATCACCATGGAAATCTGTAACTTTGTACTGCACAATATTGATCACAGATGACTTCTGTCTTCTAGGCCAGGACCAGCATGCACTGATATGACATCTGCTACCTTTGATCTCAGAATAAAATATGAGATTTTTTCATAACAGAAATTCTTGCTGTCTGAAATTCTGTAGGAAGAATGTCAGTCTGAATTTCTAGTTTAATTATACCCTCTTAAGCAGATATGATATTTTGAATGGAAATAAAGAAATTATTCCCATAAACTGATATTCTTCTAGAAATTAGCATTCTTGATATCTTCTTTCAAGTGATTTCCTCTCCAGGAAATTTTTTATGGATTTCTTTTTTTTGACAAAATTTATGTCTCTTATTCTCTGAATAGATTTTTTTTAAATTCTCCCTGATCAGCTACAAGAAATTTGTCAAAAGACTCACAGAATGGTTTGTGTTGGAAGGGACTTTAAAGATCATCTACTTCCAACCATTTCCACTAGACCAAGTGACTGAAAGCCCCATCCAGCCTGGCCTTAAACACTTCCAGGGGTGGGGTATCCACAAATTTTCTGGGTAACCTGTTCCAGTGCCTCACCACTTGCCCTATAGCTGTTGATTATGGTCACCACTTGAATGAAATCTTACCTTTATGAAACCCACCTTTGGAAACAAACTCCAACCAACCACATCTCTTACAAAACGAGTCATCCCTCTTTAACTTCAACCGTAAGACCACCAGCAGAGGCAAAGACATTTTATCTTTGAGATGGGAGCCTTACCAAGGATGTAGTTCTCTGTAATTTTGATGCAATGTGGCAGCTAGACTAGTGAATTATAAGCTTCAAAGGGTCCAGTGCTGCAACCCTGCCTAAAGCTCTGTACACATGGGTTGAAGGGTAATTTTATCAATGCTTTAAACATCATTACAAACAGTGTTGCAGACATGTAAATCAGGCCTATTTAAAATATTTGCAGTCTCTTATTTTTTAATGTAAAAACCTCTAGTAAATTCTACAGATTCCAAAATTTTTAAAATGTATGTTTCGCAACTTATGGTGATAATGGGGAGATTTGTTTGTTTGTTTGTTTGTTTGTTTGTTTGTTATTTAGTGTTTTTCTATTGCAAATAAGAATTTCCTAAGATTATTTCTTTTTTGTTTCTTTTTCTCTTTGGTATCTTTACAAAGCCACTTGAGAACAGAACATTTAATGGAACAGCAAGGAAATTTTGCTCTGGAGAAGCTGGGGCACTTTTTAGATCAGTGAATAGTAACAAAGATGTCTGTGACTGTCTTTTCTACTGGGAGTATCAGCTTCTGTGTTTACACTTGCTCCCAGGAAGTGCAGTTTGGTGATGTGTGCTGCTCAGAAACAGACACATTCTGTTGTTTTTATTGATAGCACTTGAATACTTTCTCACTTCCATATGGCCAAAACACATCACAGGTTTCCAGATCCTGCTGTGTGCACTAGCTTGCAGACCTAGCTGTGATATTGTTTTCCTCCTGTCTAAAGCAACTCGAGCACATTCTCCACATGAATCACGCTGTCCGTGTTGCTTCACTGAGCTGGAGTGTGACACAGTATATATATCAAATGCAATTTAGATGGTGTGTTTTGATATGTGGTTGGCACTGCAGCTAAGAACAATAGAATTGCCATAACAGGACAGAAGCAATGGTCCATCCAGTCCAGCATCCTGCCTGAGGCAATGGCTGCACGCTCCAGAGGAAAGCATGAGGCCTTGGCATGCACACAGAATTTAACCATGGGAGGAAATTGCTTTTTTATTCTGTCTGTTGCTCAACTAACGCTACAAAGCATGAGCATTACTTGTCCCTGTAATTGTTATCCTAGTCAGTGGAACTGTGCATGATAGTCTAATTTATAAATGTCTGATTTTTTTTTTGGAAATGTGTCATGCTAAGTTTTGAGGGTTGCTGTGAACATGTATGCAGTGTTGCTGAAATGAAGATTAACTTTTTCCCTCCATTTATTTATTTTTGAAATGATAAAATATCTTTCAGCAGGTGGTGGTGTTGCAGAGACATCTTTGAGTTCCATACAACTCAACATATGGTCAATTAATTCTTTAAAGGATGGATTCCTGTCAGGTGTAATCAGTCCCTTTGGTTTAATGAAGGCAATACCAGAAGAGTTGACTCCTCTTCTTAATGATGACTAATTTATAGATTTTTATTTCTTAGTTTCAGCTGCTATTTGTGTTCAGTTCCCATTAGTTAGCTAGTGTTATTAGCAAAAAAAGTTAAGTTATGGATGTCATGTGACAGTTATTTTCCTATCTCAAAGTGGGTGAATTGAAAATTTGTATTCAACAGACTACCTAGATTATCTCAGTATTTCTCTACACACTGGAATGAACAATAGAACTGTAAACAGAAAGGCTTATTCATCAACATGTGCTTTCTAACCTATTCCTTTCTGGAGAAATTAAAAATTATAGAATGCTATTATCATAGCTAAAACAATCTTCAGGTTGTACCTATTTTCATCTTCTTGTTCTGTTCCTTTATGAGAGGCTGACTCATCTTGCTGTGTCCTTGTCCCTCTACAGTCAGCAGAAGGAAATGTCTTCTCCCTCGGCCCAGTTCACTTAGTGATCAAAATTCACCAGTGGATTGATCTGAAATGAGCACTTGAAGGACAAATGTCATTCCCTTTTGCTGGTACCACCATGTAATGACTTTACATGGAGAGGTGGGTGGCAGGTTAATGCCTTCTGCAGCTTCCTGAACAGCAGAGCATATGACAGAGTACCATGTCCTGGGGCTCACTTTTATTTAAAAAAATACTTGGTTGAATACAAATCTGTTGCAATGGAATTAAAAATCTAACTATTGGGCTGCAACATAAATTATAAATCCAAAATATTTGCAATCAATCCTCTTTGTATTTAAAAGAGTCATGGAGATGCCAAATTATTTTTCTGCATCAGGTTGAAAGATTGGAAAGAAAAAAATATATTTACTAACCAAAATTTATGCCGGCAGTTATATAGACACAGATTAACAAGACAGAGACATGCAAAAACTAGTGTTAAAATAACAGCCTATCTGCCTTAGTTCATTCAACTCACAACAGTGAAAATAATTATTATCAAATTCCCTATGCATTTAGAATTCATAGTTTTTTAGATGATCTAGCGTCTAGCAGCAACAATGTTTAAATGAATAGAAAAATCAGAGTAATTAAGCTGTGTGAAAAACTAATTTTACAGAATAGACTCAAAATACTTGAATTTCATAATCTGTAATAATGGATGCCAGGTTGAGTTTATTATTTTTTTTTTCTATCAGTGTCTGGATCAAACTGGATGTCTACCAAATCTTCACAAGTCACAGACTCTCATCAAATGTTGATTTCATTTCATATTTAACAGATAATTTGTCAGAATAGAACTGGTGGGGGAGACAAATGATTTGTAGATCTAGTTTGGCCAAAGTTAGGGTAAACATAGCTTGCTAAATCTAAAGGGATCTTGTTACATGGGAGATGCTACACAAAACGTGTTAGATCTACCTGAACTGAGCACCTCACCAGAAAAATATGTTTTGTACTATCTTAATAAACACTAAGTCTTTTTAATTTTTTACTAAATCGTTTATGTCTGCAATAACCATTTTGTTGTCCTTCACTCCTCCCCACAAACTACACAAAGTAAGTTGTGTATTTTGCTTGATCCTTTAAACATACACATGCATCCCACAAAAATCATATTCAATTTTACTTACAGCCATTTTTAGGCACAACAAAAATTTAGGAATATGGATAATAAAATAAAATATAGGAATATGAAGTTTAGGAGAAAAATTGACTTTTTCTAATCCATTTTTATGATCCCTTTCTTCCTCTAGTAAATATTAAAGATCTTAGATAATCACTAATGTAGAGTTCCTCCCATGTAATGTCGAATTTTCTAGAATCTTTACATTGTAGAGTGGATACATGTGTTATGACATTAGAATATTAGGAAAAGACCATTAAAGAAAGCCCAGCATTTCATTTTATGTTATGATCATAGGTGAGGAAAATTTTCTCTGGTAATTTTTTTTTAATTAATGCTCCTCATAAGATCTGTGAATTTTTGATAACATATTTGCAGGAAACGCAGAAGTTTATGTGGACATGTATGATGCTTTCAAAGAAAAAACTATGAGAATTTTTAAATTAATTTTATTCTCATCAAGGGGTATCACTGATATGAATTACAATTTAGTTTAAACTTCAGTCTTCTGATATTTACAGAGATGCAGATAATAGACTGCTATTCCCCAGGGTATCACTGATTAAATTGTACATATATTACTGTTTTATTAGCTTACCCAGTATAACATTGTATTATCACAAAAGTCTTTGCATATCTGAAGCTAGGTGGTCCTCTGGCTTCAGGCGACTTTGTTACTCCCATGCTTATGTTGTAAAAATAATGTAACCATCAGAGGTTTATTAAAAATTTGTTACTGACCCCATCCCCTTAAACCCTGTGGAATATCTGTTTTCACAGGCAAGATTTTAGAGCTGGCATTTTTTATTGCTGCTTTGTGGTATCAAATTTGACTTATGACTTAACATTGAGGGTTTAATGTGATATTTATGGAAGGATCGAGCCTCCACATTACTGTTACAATGACCAAGTTCTGCTTTTAACAGCTTTCAGACAGTGAAATGTGTCTGTTTTATAGCAATGTTGACAAAGAGAGCTTCCAGTGAAGCTCAGCTAATCTTTACAGGAGCTCTGAAGTTGTCAGCATTCAAGTGCTACCTGGACGTTCCCCTTTCCCTCTTAGCAGAAATGTTGAAGCTGGTACCCTCACCACTGACTTTCTCAATAGATCAGATATTTTATTATCACAATTAATCTCAATGTATGTTATCAGTCATTGTCTACCACCTTCATCTCCCTCCTTCCTCCTTCAACATTAAGAAGGTAAAAATTCTGACCACTGCCGGGATTGAGATTGCACCTCACCAAATCAATTTCCTCATCATATCTTCTCCTTTCATTTGGAAGAATTTGTACTCACAAAAAGATTTCAAAAAGAAAAAAAAAAGTAGAAAGACTATGATTAGTATTGTCTGTGCAACAATGGCATAAGAGACTCAGCTTTCAATAATCAAATTCTCTCCATGGTATTCAGTGGCAATAATTTAGAATCACAATAATCTTTAGTGATTTCTTGATTTCAGTGTGGCTAGGTTTTTCCATTCAATATTTTAAAAGATGGCAAGGACACTTCTGGCTTCTATGGGTCAAGAAAAAAAGACTAAGTTAAATTTATCCTATTAGCTTTCACAATATGCTTTGCTCCCGGATAACAGATTTATTTCATAAACAGGCCCTACTGTACCACAAACCCTGCCCTACCCTGGGCTGGCAAATCTCTGAATTTATACTCTCATAAAAGATCCTTTATTGATTTAAGGAAAAAGTTTCAGATATTTAAAAAAAAATAAAAAAAAAAAAAGAGGCATTTGTCCTATTTTTGAATGTAAGGTTCTTCCACTTTTGAAACAGAAGCATCTCACTGGTACTCTGGTTTTTTTCCTTTATTGGATTTACCCACACCTCCACATGCAGTCACATAGCTGATCTCACTCTTAATTTTCTACATTATTGAAAATGGAAAGTTACTTCAATCTTCAAGTTTAAATAAAAATTATTTTTAGTATAAATTGTATGCACAAAATTCTTTGATCCTCCATGACATCTTTTCATGGAGCATTAACATAACAAAGCAGAATAAAAGCAGCTGGAAGAGAATAATTCAGAATTTCTTTCCTGGAGAACTTGAAATAAGGCAGCTATAGATCCCAAAGACATGAGAGTGCCATTTACTTTTGCAGTTATTAAAATTAATTTGGATAAGAAGAGAGAAGAGAGGAGCAGACTATCAGTCTTTCCAAAGATGGACAACAGGCAGGTTCCATGTTTTGTAATTCTGCAATGACATTTTATATTTGCTACCACCTTACTCTTGACTACTGTAACACATGTAGTGATGAATTTTTTATTTCTAAGTGGTCTGCAGCAGAAAAATATCTCGTGTTTATGTTCTAAGTGCAGAAACTTTCTCAAGAATTCTATTCAGTTGCATAGTTTAAAAATGCTAATACAACCTCCTCAGTTTAGCAGCCCTAGTGGCAGAGCTATGATGAATAGAGAATCAATATACAAATTTGATTTGATTTCAGACCTTTAGAACAATATTTAGAAGACCTTTAGGACAATTTTTCTGCTTGAAGTGTCAGGATTTTTTCATTTTTATTCATAGGCATATCGCGGGTAAGTTTTTTTTAAAGTACATCCACAATCAAAATGGGATTTTCCTGTCATTATGTACTGTATTGAACACGTTGTAAAATGCCTCTGTACTGCACAAGGTCTTAGTTTTATAATCAAGTGACCTTCAGGGGACCAATATACAAACAATGGATATGTTGCAAGACAGGTGTTTAAGATAGCCAATGAATATTATATTTGAGAAATGGTTATCATAGCAGAATGATAAACTGTATGTTTTTATTGGTTTATTATGCATATAAAGCTATGATTACACTTTGGTGTATAGCAAGTCTTATAAATATGCTAAAATGAATATGCTATTTAAATGAATAAATGCATTTTTTGCAATTGCAAGCTAACCTATTACTAGATACAGTTTATAAATACTCTGAGTATGTGAGCTGGGATTTAAGGGGAAAGTCATGTTAAAGAGTCCAATAGAACATTGTTCTTTCCTAATTTCAGATGCCTTGTCTTTGCTGCCCATTTCATGTTTTACTGATCCATTTTCTATAATAAGTCAACCTTAGGGTCATCTGAAGGTTAAAGCTCACATCTCTAGCAACATAATAAACAAGTAAAATATTTTGCAATGTATTCTTTTGTCTCCTGTCTCTCTGCATTGAAGCTTAACACACTGTGTAAAGGTGCATGCTTTCCACATCATCACAGGACGGGAAAGTAAACTTCATTAAATGTTTCTGCTGAACTTCGTGTTTGTATATTCCAGAAATTCAGGAATATAACAAAATCATTGCTGTACATCCAGGCAAGCTACTTTCAAAACACAGTTTTCTAGGCAGTAAGTGGAATGAAAATAACACAATTTCTTCACTTGAAATAGCCAAATATTCACAAGAGAAGGAGAAAAGGACTTTTCTATGTCTCCAGCACAAGCAGGAAGCTCTTTGTAGGCAGAATTTCCTATTCCTCTATAAAATATCTTGTGTGCCTGCAGTTAGTTTAAACACCTCAATATCTTATTGGAGAATATCTGAGGGGGACAGATGATGATAAGAAAGCAAGTAGAAATATTTCAGGGAGTTGCAGGGAAATAGTGTAGTTTTGATGAACTCTGGCATTTCTGACAGTATAGAATTCTTGTGCCTGATGTCAGCCCTTCACTCTCTGCCATTCAAAAACACTGCTGGGTGCACAGTGCAGATAAGTTTACGTCTGTGCAGAGGGTAGAATATGAAATGAATGTTAAGAAAACATGCTCCATGGAGGAGAGATTTCATGCTTTTCCCAATTAAGCTACACAGTAAAACTGATGTAGAAATGGACAATTTTTT